>PVHX01000334.1:118719-246675 GCA_004024805.1 Geosciurus inauris | reverse complement strand
AAAATTTCAGTAGTATTGATGATATTAGCTAAGTGGACCCAGATATTATAATGTAAGCGATCATGTAAGGTGGTTGCTGTAAGGGACCTTACACAGATCAATAGGATGAGGATCCTCAGCAGGGGTGTCATTGTTTGTCTTGGTTGCAGCATGTATAAGACGTTCAGGCACCCAAATTGGTGTTACCGCATCCTGTGGAAAAACACAAATGGAACCTCTATGCCAAATTAATGTGGGATCAGGACCATTCCATTTACCAGTAAGGACGTCTTTTCACATGACCAATGGTTTGCATCCATTATGGGGACCAATGGAGTGTTTGTCTGCTGCACTGTGTCCGTTCGTGTCCAGGATCAAACAATTTAAAGTAAATAAAGCTAGATTAAGTTTATATTTAGGGGACTTATATGATGCCCCTATTCCCCTTTTTTGTTTTATTAAGGTGTTTTTTAGGGTGAGATGAGCTCTTTTAATGATACCTTGTCCTTGAGGGTTATAAAGGATAGAGAAGAAACAATCTTTGAGATCTATGATAAATGAGGGCCAATTTTTTGGTAATGCTGATATCAGCGGTAAGCCTAACTGTGTAGGGCCCATAGGTTCCATAATAGCATTAATTGCTCTCAAGTCATGCAAAAGGCACCAATGCCCCGATTTCTTTTTTATAACAAAAATTGGGGAATTCCAAGGAGAAGTAGAATGTTTGACATGCCCAGCTAATAACTGTTCCTGTACAAGAGTGTGGGCCACTTTGTTCTTTTTTTTTGGTTAGGGGCCACTGAGAAACCCACACTGGTTTATCAGAAATCTTAATTTTAGCACACAGAGTCAAAATCAGGAGCTAAAAAAACATATATAGAATTTTAAACCCAAGAATCCTGGAAAAAATGACATAGCTGTTAATTGTTTCAATAAAGCTACACGAGAAAAAAGAAGAGGGAGAGAGGAGGGAAACCTCAAGTTAATTTGAACATAACTCCCTTTTGTTTCTTGGTTTCAAATCCCTTATAAGGCTTTGTCTCAGCAGTGGAATGTAAACTCTCATTTGGTTTGGCCAGGAGAGCTATTATCTGCTTGGGGCTTTTTAACCCCTTTTTTTCCAGTTGGCATATAGGCCAGGTTTGGGTATAAAAATTTATAAAATATTATCTCTCATGACTTTTGAGGAATAAGGCTAGCCAAATGTGAATAAACTTCTTAAGTTTTATTTTAGTTTAATAATGAAACCTGTAGCAATGTTTTTTAATAGTATCAAAGAGTTCCCAGAGCAAGCCGGCATTTGGGAACCTTTATGAATAAAGCTTACTGTTATACATCTAGGGAACACATCCTGCATTTGTGGTTACTGTATCAATTTAGTTTCATTTGTCCCTAAGTTAGCTTTTTCTTTAGGAGCTGACAAACATAAGCATGCCAGCATCTTGTTACATTATGTTTTTTATATTTTAACAGAATTAAGAAATTTACTTGCTCTTCACAGTGTTTTTTCCTGCTTTTTGAGTCAATTTCTCCCCCCTCTCAGTGCACCTCAGAAGGAGGAGGGGTTGGATTTGTGCTCTTGGGAACTGGCAAGTTAGGCAGAAAGTTTTGTCCAGTAGGGCAGAAAGTTTGCCCTTTTGTTTGGGGAGCCGTGTGTCCCCGAGCCCCAAGGTGGTGGGCCGGGAGGAGGTTCCCCCTTTTTTGAACTTGAACAAGACAGTTCCACCTTAATCTTTTCCAGAAGTGAACTTCCCTCCTCTAAGATGGGCTTCCATTACCCTTAGTATCCGTGATATTGCTTTTAATTAAACTCCATATGGCCAACGTGCCAGGTGGTAAGGGCTCCTGCTTATTGGCCCGTTTTAAATCCTCTCCTAAGTGTTCCCATTGAGGTATATTTAATAGACCTTCCTCTAAAAACCAGGGTGCCTTTTTCTCAATTGTATGGAGGAAGGCATAGGCGGTTTTTTTCTTTAAAGGGGTACCTCCAGCTTTAAGGAAATCTCGGAGTGTTTGTTCCATACGGATCCTGGAAACTTCAGACCCCATACTTTTAAGTTAAACAGAAAAAAAAAAGAAAGAAAGAAATTGAGTCACCTACCGTGAACTTGTCAAGATCCGTTGCAATTCCGCAAACTTGATTCGTTGCAATTCTGCAAACTTGATTCGTTGCAATTCCGCAAACTTGATCCTGTGCAGCTTTTTTCTTTTACCTTTTAAGTCTTATGTTTATGATTTTTCCTGGGTTTCGGCACCAGATATCGTCGCCCCACCAGCAGGAGACAATAACCACGCTGTTGTTCTCAGAAAGCAATCTTTATTTTTGTTGAGCACTCTTCTTGCCTTCCTTGGTTCTCTTTTGTTCTCTCCCTCTTTCCCTCCCCAGCCTCCTTCTATATACTTTTCATACAGCAGGAAGTATTACAGAGCAGAGTTACAACCAATCAGAAGGAATAGCATTATCAAGCACGAGGGGAATGCATGAGCAGAATATAGGCGTGTATCAGAGCAGGCATTGTCCACGAGCCAATGCTGTGCACTTCCTTAAGTTGTCCACGTGTTTACTGCAAGTTTCTGGCATATAGCCAGGTCGCCATCTTGAAAGGGCGGGGCAGCTCCCGGGCCCAGAGAGCCTGCCCCCAATAAGCACTGCAAGAAAAGAAAATACATAATCAACATAAAAAAGCAAGGGAAGAAAGTGCCCCAAATACACCATGGTAGTATAATAACAGAATCCATTGACAGCACAGTTGAAGAAATATCAGAGAAAGAATTCTGAATGTACATAACTAGAATGATCTACAAATTAAAGAATGACTTAATTGAGCAAATACAGGCAAAAATTGATCACTCAAACAAAGAAATAAGAGAGCAAACAAAGGCAACTATTGATCACTTTAACAAAGAGATAAGAGAGCAAATACAGGTAGCAAAAGATTAAGAAAGAACGAGATTGTGAAAAAAATCAGAAATTCTTGAAATGAAGGAAACAATAAACCAAATAAAAAACTCAATAGAAAGCATAACCAGCAGACTAGATCACCTGGAAGACAGAACCTTGGGTAATGAATACAAAATATACAATCTTGAAAATAAACTTGATCATACAGTGAAGATGGTAAGAAATCGTGAACAGAACATACAAGAATTATTAAACAGCATCAAAAAAGCAAATCTAAGGTTTATAGGGATAGAAGAAGGCACATGAAATGTCAGAGAAAGAATTCACAATGTACATAATTAAAATTCTATGTGAAATAAAGAATGACTTAAGCAAGCAAATACAGGCAAAAATTGATCAATCCAACAAAGAAATAAGAGAGCAAATAAAGGCCACCAAAGGAATGCACAATCTCTTCAATGAAATAATATAAGAAAATTTCCCAAACATGAACAATGAATTGGAAAATCAAATACAAGAGGCTTACAGGACGCAAAATGTACAAATTTACAACAGAACTACACCAACTCACATTATAATGAAAATGCTCAGCATTCAGAATAAGGATAGAATTTTAAAGGCCACAAGAGAGAGGAATCAGATTACATATAAGGGGAGACCAATATGGATCTCAGCAGATTTTTCAACCCAGACCCTAAAAACCAGGAGATCATGGAAAACAACATATACCAGGCTCTGAAAAAAAATGGATGCCAACAAAGAATCTTATATCTAGCAAAATTGAGCTTCATATTTGAAATGAAAACCTTCCATGATAAACAAAAGTTAAAAGAATTTACAGCAAGAAAGCCTGCACTACACAATATTCTTGGCAAAATATTCCATGAGGAGGAAATAATAACCAACAATGAAAACAGACAAAGAGAGGAACTACACTAAAAAAGGGGGGAGGCAATCAAAGGAGAAACCACATCAAGGTAAAAACCGACAATAAACCAAAATGACCGGGACTACAAATCATATTTCAATAATTACCCTGAATGTGAATGGCTTAATGCACCAATTAAAAGACATAGACTTACAAACTGGATAAAAAAAAAAAAAAGGCCCAACAATATGCTGCCTTCAAGAGACTCATCTCACAGGAAAAGACATCCACAGACTGAACATGAAAGGGTGGGAAAAAACATGTCACTCACATGGACCACGTAAACAAGCAGGAGTTTCCATCCTCATATCAGATAAACTGGACTTCAAACCAAAGCTGGTGAAAAGGAATAAAGAAAGACATTTTATACTTCTTAAGGGAACCATACATCAACAAGCCATAACAATCATAAATATCTATGCCCCAAACAATGGGGCATCTAAGTATATCAAACAAATCCTTCTTATCTACAAGAATCAAATATAACACAACACAATAATACTTGGTAACTTTAACACAGCTCTCTCACCACTGGACAGATCTTCCCAACACAAACTAAACAAAGAAACCATAGAACTCAATAAAACAATCAATAATTTAGACTTAACAGACATATATAAAGTGTTCCATACCTTAATGAGTGAATACACTTTTTTCTCAGCAGCTCATGGATACTTTTCCAAAATAGATCATATGTTATATCAAAGAGCAAGTCTTAGCAAATGCAAAAAAATTAGAGCTACTATCCTGCATCCTATCTGACCACAATAAAATTAGAAATCAATAACAGATTAAAAAATAGAAACTACTCCAACACCTGGAAACTAAATAATATGCTCTTGAATGATGCATGGAAAACAGAAGGCATCAAGGAAGAGATAAAAAATTCTTAGATGTAAATGAATACTCTGATAAAACATATCAAAATGTCTGGGACACCAAAAAGGCAGCGCTAAGAGGAAAGTTCATTGCATTAAGCTCATTCATTGAAAGAAGAAAAAGTCAACAAATAAATGACTTGACTCTATATCTTAAAGGCCTATAAAAAGAAAAACACAACACCACCAAAAGAAGTAGAATACAGGAAATAATTAAAATCAAGGCTGAAATCAATGAAATTGAAACAAAAGAAACAATTCAAAAAAAATGACAAAACAAAAAGCTGGTTCTTTGAAAAAATAAATTAAACTGACAAACTCTTAGCCACCATAATGAAAAGAAAAAGAGAGAAAACCCAAATTATTAAAATGTATGATGAAAAAGGAAATATCACAAAAGACACTACTGAAATACAGAGGTTAATTAGAAACTATTTTAAAAATTTATACTCCAGTAAAATAGATAACCCTGAAGACACCAACAAATTTCTAGAGGCATGTGACCTACCCAAACTGAACCAAGAGGTCATACGCAACTTAAACAGATCAATTTCCAGCAAGGAAATAGAAGACGCCATCAAAAGCCTGCCAACCAAGAAAAGCCCAGGTCCAGATGGATTATCAGCCGAGTTCTACAAGACCATCAAAGAAGAATTAGTACCAATACTCCTCAAACTATTTCACAAAATAGAAAAGGAGGGAACCCTTCTAAACTCATTCTATCAGGTGAGTATCACCCTGATTCCAAAACCAGACAGAGACACATCAAAGAAAGAAAATTTTCAAGCAATATCCCTGATGAACATAGATGCAAAAATTCACAATAAAATTCTGGCAAATTGCATACAAAAACATATCAATAAAATAGTGCACCATGATCAAGTAGGGTTCATTCCAGGAATGCAAAGTTGGTTCAACATATGCAAATCAATTAACATATTCTATAACATCAATATACTTAAAGATAAGATTCATATGACTTTATCAATCAATGCAGAGAAAACATTTGACTAAATACAGCACCCTTTTATGTTCAAACACTAGAAAAACTAGGGATGTAGGTACATATCTCAACTTTGTAAGAGCTATCTATGCTAAACCCAAGGCCAACATCAACCTAAATGGAGAAAAATTGGAAGCATTCTCTAAAAAGAGAAACAAGACAGGGATGTCCTCTTTCGCTACTGGTATTCAACATAGTCCTTGAAACACTAGCCAGAGCAATTAGACAGATGAAATAAATTAAAGGGATATGAATAGGAAAAAAAGAACTCATACTATCATTATTTGCCAGTGACATGATTCTTTACTTAGAGGATCCAAAAAATTCTACCAAAAAACTTCTAGAATTAATAAATGAATTCAGCAAAGTAGCAGTATAGAAAATCCGCACCCATGAATCAATTCATTTCTATACATTAGTGATAAACCCTCTGAAAGAGAAATTAGGAAAACTATCCCATTCACGGTAGCCTCAAATTAAAAAAAATAAAATACTTGGGAGTCAATTTAACAAAAAAGGTGAAAGGCCTCTACAATGCAAACTACAAGACACTAAAGAAAGAAATTGAAGAAGATCTTTGAAGATAGAAAAATCTCCTATACTCTTAGATGGGAAGAATCAATATTGTCAAAATGGCCATACTACACAAAGAGCTATATAGAGTCAATGTGATTCCAATTAAAATCCTAACATCATTCCTTATAGAAATAGAAAAGGCAATCATGAAATTCACTGGGAAGAATAAGAGACCCAGAATAGCCAAAGCAATCCTTAGTAAGAAGAGTGAAGCAGGAGGCATCATAATACAGAACTTAAATTATACTACAAGCTATAGTAATAAAAATGGCATGGTACTGGCACCAAAACAGGCATGTAGATGAATGTTATAGAGTAGAAGACACAGAAACAAACCCACTTAAATATAATTGTCTTATACTAGACAAAGGAGCTAAACACGTACACTGGAGAAAAGATAACCTCTTTAACACATGCTGCTGGGAAAACTGGAAATCCATATGCAGAAAAATGAAAGTAAACCCCTATCTCTCAGCATGCACAAAATTTAATTCAAAGTGGATCAAGGATCTGGGAATTAGACCAGAGACCCAATGCCTAATAGAAGAAAAAATAAGCCCAAATCTTCATCATGTTGAATGAGGACCATACTTCCTTAACAAGACTCCTATAGCTAAAGAAGTAAAATCAAGAATCAATAAAGCAGATGGATTCAAACTAAAAAGCTTCTTCTTAACAAAAGAAACAATCAATGAAGTGAACAGAGAGCCAACATTGTGGGAATAAATCTTTGCCACACACACATCTGATAGAGCAGTAATCTCCAGGATATATAAAGAACTCAAAAAATGTAACACCAAAAAAACAAACAACCCAATCAATAAATGGGCCAAGGAGCTGAACGGAAACTTCTCAGAAGAAGATATACAACCGATCAATAGATATATGAAAAAAATGTTCAACATCTCTAGCAATTAGAGAAATGCAAATCAAAACTACCCTAAGATTTTATCTCACGCCAGTCAGAATGGCAATTATCAAGAACACAAACAACAATAAGTGTTGGCGAGGTTGTGGGGGAAAAGGCACGCTCTACATTGCTGGTGGGACTGCAAATTGGTACAACCAATCTGGAAAGCCTTATGGAGATTCCTTAGAAAACCTGGAATGAAACCACCATTTGACCCAGCTATCCTACTCCTTGGTCTATACCTAGAAGATTTAAAAACAGCATACTACAGTGACACAGCCACTTCAATGTTTATAGCAGCTCAATTCACAATAGATAAACTTAGGAACCAACCTAGATGTCCTTCAATAGATGAATGGATAAAAAAACTGTGGTATATATACACAATGGAATATTGCTCAGCAGTAAAAGAGAATGAAATTATGGCATTTGCAGGTAAATGGATGGAGTTGGAGAATATCATGCTAAGTGAAGTAAGGAATCCCAAAAAACCAAATGCTGAATCTCTCTGATAAGTGGATTCTGATCCATAATGTGGGAGAGGTCACAACAAGAATGGAGGAACTTTGGTCACAGGGGTCAGAAGGGGAGGAGCCATGAGGACAGTAAAGATGGTGGAATATGATGGACATCATAGCCCTAGCTTTATTTATGACTACATGTATGTTGTGATTCTACATCACATATAACCTGAGAAATGAAAAGTTTTGCTCCATGTGTGTACAATGTATCAAAATGCATTCTGCTATCATGTATACCTAAGTAGAATAAATAAATAAATAAAATTATTTAAAAAAACTAGTTTTCAAGTTATGTTCAGTTGGGTTAATGTGTTAGTTCATGTTTTTTAGAGCATGTATTTCCTTGTGAATTTCTCCCATTCATTTCCTTGAGTTTAGTCACTTTAACTTGATTCTTTCACTTGTCTGTTCCACACAAATCTATGTAGATTTTTTATCTGCTTTTACCTCTAGTTAAGCTATAAATTTTTCACCCAGATTTTCAATTCTATGAAAACAAATCTGATCAATATCCTTTAGAATCTCCATTCAAATACTATTTGCCGTGTGGGTATACATATTGAAGCAGATTATATTATCTCAACGATCCTTAGTCTTGTAATAAAGTGAAATTTAGGGATATTAAAGAAATCATTTAAGATTTTACAACTAGTATGATTATATTAGTTTTCAAAACAGATCTACCTATACTATCTTGGATTTAATGACTCTAGTATACTTCTTTCTCTACCTCAATGCCTTACTCTATTTAATTCTTTAACTTCTCAAAAAGCATAAAAAGCTATTAGAAATTTTTCTCCTATGGATTGTTCCTTTTATTTTTTTATAGTCTATAAAATTGAACTCTTTGTATTCCTTGATTGAAATTAGTCTTTTTCTAAAATATTTGCTTCCTCTCTGAACATAATCTTCACCATTACATATGAAAACTTTATAAAAGTAAGTACACTATTAACGTCAGTTGTTGGTAGACATGTTTTCCCTATTTTTCCCACTGAATATTACAGAAAACACTGAATATCATATGTAAACAAACATAAGAAGACTTTGAAAATTGGAACAATAAAGAAAAGCCACTCAGATACCTCAGGATTCAAGAACAATACTGTACTGAGTTTCATGGGTCTTTAGCCTCACATATTCCAGATGTGGAGGTAAAAAAGCCCAAAACTTGGAAAAGCAAATCTGCATAATAAAAGAAATGCTCGTCAAAACGCCACTTTCTGTTGAGGATCAGGAAGAAGGAAGCCTAGCAAAACAGAAAGCCTTTCATGATAATTGCCCTATTCCACTTAAAAATTACAGAAAAAACTGTAGAGACAACATGCCCATGATAGCAATGGTGGAATGAGAAACCTGGATTTGAATTTCAAGTTGTAACAATGCCCCACAAACCCCTAAATGAGTTAGTGTTAAAGGATTTTGAGTAACTGTTAAGGATACTCAAACCAGCAAGATACTTACCACTTGTTTGTGATATCACCAGAGATCAAATACAAAGACTTCATTTCAACCCAAACTTGTGTGTACCAAGATGTCTCTGCCTTCTGAGGTGATGTTGTTCAGTGAACATGAAGAACCAGTGAAAACAAAATTTGAACCAAAAAAATAAGCAATAGAGACAAGAGCTAAAGAAAATAACAAACAGAACCAAAATTCACTATTGGATCTAATATTGGTGTTATTTGCACTTTATAAGGAAAGGAGAAAAAATAAGCCTGTATGAAAAATCACTGAAATATATAACACTGAAAAATTTTCATAATTGTCAAAAGATAGAAACCTATAGAAACAAGAAGCTGAAAGAAATCTAAATTGGGTAAGCCCAAAGTTTTCACATGAAGTCAAGTCATAATCCAACTTCCAAAAACTAAAACCAAAAGACGTTGTAAAATGAAACAAAACCTATTCTACAATAAAATAAGAATTCAAATGACAATGGATTTCATATCAGATATCATCAAGGTCAAAGGAAAGTAGCACAATGTATTTCAAGTGGTAAAGAAGACTATCAGCTAGGAATTTTATGCCCAAGGAAAACAGACTTAAGAATGAAGGTGAAACTGAGCCTTATTGTAAGAAGGAAGGAGAGCTTAGAGAATTTGTCATTTGTAGACATGCCTTAAAGGAATGGACAAAGGGCATTTTCTAAATGGAAAAATAATTATAAAATATGTGATTTTGGACATCAGAAAGGAAGAACAATGGGAAGATTTAACATGTGAATAAATACATTTTCCATATCCTCTTGTTTTTAATTGTGTTTAATGGTTCAAGCAAAAATAATGACATTGTTTTATAAGTTCTAAATGTATATAGAGATAATATTTAACACAATTATAAATAGGGCAGGCAAAGGGAGATAAAAGTAGAAAAGTTTTCTACACTTAATTCAGTATAGTAAAATATTGACATTGGTGGAATGACATAGTTTGTGTATATTTATTGCAATGCCAAAAGCAGCTACTAAAAGCACTATATAAAGAGACACAAGCACTGTAGATAAATCAGAAAGGATTCCAAAATGGTCACATAACTTAAACTATAAGTTTACAGACAAAAAAGAAAATCAAAAATTAAAAGTCAAAATTAACATATCAATAAATGTTTTAATGTAAAGGTTCAAATACATAAATGAAAATATAGGTAAGCAAAGTGAACTTAGAAACATAAGCCAACTACATGCTGTTAGAACTCACTTCAGGTTTTAAGACATAAATATATTGAAAATAAAGGAACAGAAAAAATACATAATAAAAATACAAATCAAAGGAAAGCAGGCAGAGCTGCATCAATATACATAAATATACATAATCTCTATTTCAGATTGAGGAAAATAACCAGAGACAAAGAAAAAATTATAATAACAAAAGAGCAATTTATCAGACGATTTTATCAAATCTAAATGCACAAAAACAGGAAAAAAATAAAATTGCAGCTAAAATGTTATGACAAGGATGTACTAATAGAAAGGAAACAGAAGTAGTGAAGCAGTGATAGTTGAAGACAAAACCACCCCTCTCTATGATTGATAGATAAACTAGACAGAAAAACAATGAGGGTACATCCAAACTAAACAATATCATCAGCCAACAATATTTAAAAAACATTTATAGAATATTACCATCAGCAAAAGCAGAATGCACATTTTCCCCAAGTGCCCTTGTGATATATGGTAATATTGAACATATTCTGGACCATAAAACAAATCTCAACAAATCTGAAATTATGAAAATGATACACAGTATGTTCTCAAGCCAATGGAATCAAACTGGTTATCAGTAATAGATGGATAATAATAAGACTACCTAACATATGGAAACTAATACTCGCTTCTAAATAATCTATGGGCCATAGAGTATATCTCAAGAGAAATCCATTGAACTGAATGAAAATAAAAATACAGCATAACAAAGCTCATGAGAATCACAGAAAGTAGTGCTGAAAGGAATACATATAGAATCAAATTTATGTATTTATTATTCCAGGGTATAAGACAAGTTTCATATTTGAAAATTAAGTAATATAATCCATAATATTAACAGGCAAAAGCAGAAAAATCATTAGTAAAGGAAGATTTTGAATCAATAATCTAAGCTTCCACCTCAAGAATCCAGACAAAGAGCAAAATAGACAAAGGTATTCATGAGGATGAAAAGACAAATAAAATTAGTGTAGAAGTCAATGAAATTTGAAACACAACTATAAGTAACTGAAATTTGATTCTTTGACATAAATAAAATAGGTCAAACACCTGAAAGACTGTTAAAGAAAATGAGGGAAAAGACAAATGACCAATATCACATATGAAACAGGGGGTATCACTATAGACCATACAGACAGTAAAAATACCATGAACACTTTTATGCACCAAAGTTAGAAAACTCAGCCAGGAGCAGTGAAACCTCAGCCAGGTTCAATATTAGTTCTCTTTATGTCTATTTAGTATAATGCCTATGTCTATTTAGCTCATGCCTTTAACCCCAGTGAGTTGAGAGGTTGAGATAAGAGGATGGCAAGTTTGAGGCCAGACTCAGCATCCCTGAGAGATCTTCCAAAACTTATAGAAACCCTGTCTCAAAATAAAAAAGATCTGGGGATATAACTCAGTGGTAAAGTGCCCCTAGGTTCAATATCCAGTGTCAAAAGAAAAAAAAAAAAAAGACAACAGAAATAAAATACCATAATTCCTTGAAAATTATTAAGTATCACAACTCTCCAATATAAGTTATTTTAATATACCTATAACTATAAGGAAATTAAATGTGAACTAACTCAAAAAGGATAATTTTTGTAAAAAAGGACATGAAATCTCCAGTCCCAAAGGATTTTGCTAGAGAACTGTGCCAAAACTTTTCATAAGGTTATAATAATTCTACACAAACTACAATGATCTCAAATTGATAATCAGTAATTTACAGATAGAAATATCAAATATATCATTTGTGGAATATAGAGTGCATTTTTACTTTATGAAGCTTGTACTACTGTGATATGAAAACTTGATAAGGAGAATAAAGCAAAATAAATTTATAGATCAATATTTCTTTTATTATATTTTCTATGTAACAATTATGAAGAAAATATGAGAAAAATAGGAAGTAAACTTCAGCAATAGATAAAAGTAATTATATACACCTGAATGAAATGAAACTCTTAAGGATGAAAAGTCAATTGAATATTAAAAATTAAGTCAATGTAATCCTCCATATTTATGGGTCAAAGCAGAAAGATCACATGATTATAACCAATTGATGCAGGAAAAGAATAAGAAAAAATTCAATAGCTCTTATTAATGAAGACTCTCAGAAAAGTAGTACTGAGTGATGGCCTCAATTTCATGAAGAACATCTACAGGTGTTATTTCACCTAATGGTGAAATACTGAATGCTGTTTTGTCTAAGATTAGGAATAAGGTAAAAATATCCACTTTTACTGCTTTTATCCAATTCTTTTCATCTAAATGACTCAAGAAAAGGAAACAAATGACATACATATTAGACAGGAATAAATAAAACTGTTAATTTTTTTCCAATGGGCATAATAATCTAGTCTACATATAAAAGTATAAGGAATATGACAAATTAAATATATAATAATATTTAAAGTTATCCAAAAACAAACTACTTTCCTGCATATTAAACAAAAAATATTCACCTAGAAAACAATAAGATATTAATGAAGATATCAATAATTGGAGAAATATATTGCATTTTTGGATAAGGAAATTGATATTAGTTCTCTTTATGACTATTTAGCATAATGCCTATAAAAATTCTAGCAATTTTGCTGTAGAAAGACATAAGATTGTTCTGCCACTTGGATGGGAAGGAAAATAAATTAGAATAGATGAAGTAGGAAAAATTAATCTAAGATATTTTAAGACTTATGTATGCTATGGACAAAAGAATAGATGCATATACCAATGTAACAAAGTAGAAAATCTGTAACTAGAACCACACAAATAAATCCAAATGCAATTTTACAAAGATGCAAAGGTTCAATGGAGAGAGGATAGTCCTGCCACAAATGGTCCTGAAACAACTGGACATCCAAAGGCAGAAAACAAACTTTGATGTAAACTTCCCACTTGATATGGATCACATCCAATATGGTAATTAAATTTAAACAAAAAAGTTTAAAATTAAAAAAATTGGTATCTTTGTCAGTTAAAATCTTCTTTGACTTGATATCAAAGAATTTCATACTTAAGATTTTGTCTAAACCAATTTTTCTCTGTAGAAGACTTAAATGAATAAAAAGACAAATTCAAAACTATAGTGAGGGAGAAAATATTTGTAAATCACATATTCAACCAAAGACCAAAATGGAAAATATATATGGAATTCTCAAAATTTAATGGTAAAAAGCCAATTAAAATAGGCAAAAGATACATTGAAGTCAAGAAGATATACAGAGGACAAAAAAAGTACACAAAAATGGGTTCAAAATGAATTGCCATTAGAGAAATGCACTTAAAACCACAATGAAATACTTATACTTATCAACCAGAATTGCTAAAATAAAAGTTAGTGAAACCACCAAATGCTTGTGAGTTTGCATAGAACCTGGATCACTCATACATTTGTGAAAATTGACAGCCACTCTGGAAAACAGGAAATTTCTTTTAAAACCCAATATGCAGTACCAAAAGATCCAGCAATTGCTTTTCTGAGCATTTACCCAATAAAAGTAAAGACTGTTTACGTAAAACCCTAAAGGCGGGTGTCTCCATAGATTTGTTTGTAAAAACCCCAGATTGAAAACAATATAAATGTTCATCATAAAACAAATGGTTAAGTAAATTGTGGTGTATGCATTTCATGAAATACTACTCAGAAATAAAAAAATAATTCTGCATGCAAAATTTTTGCAGATATCCAAGGAATGATGCTGAGTTGAAAAAGTCAATCTTATGTTTCCATTTATATAGCTTTCTAGAAAGGTCAGGATTGCAAAAAAGAATTGAAGTGACTACTAACAGTCAGTGGAAGGGATCTTGTGATGATAAAAATCTTCTCTATCTTGAATGCTCAAATGCCAATATCTTGGTAAAGAAATTGTACTTTGTTCTGAAAGAGGTTATTATTAGTAGATGCTATGTAATGGGTATGTAGGATCTTTCATATTCAAGTGCTCAGTAGACATGTGGATAGTAAACAGTAGTGTTATGAAATACAGATAAAAGACATTTTTGACATAGTATGGTGGCTCATATCCGTAATCCCAGTGGCTCGGGAGGTTGAGACAGTTTCAAAGCCAGCCTCAGCAATTTAGCGAGGCCCTAAGCAACTCAGTGAGATGCTGTCTTTAAATAAAATACAAAATAGGGCTGGGGATGTGGCTCAGTGGTTAAGTGCTCCTGAGTTCAAACCCAAGTACAAAAAAAAAAAAAAGATATTTTCATCATTGCAGAAGATTCTATTGGAAAATCCTCATCCAGAACTTTTAAAGTAGGGCTTATACTTTAAAAGCTGCATTTATAAGTAATGCTTGAATGAAAATGTTTATTGAATAAAACAATACATTAAAACAATTATTTAGACTCTCTATTATGAAAGAGGCATTTAAATCATATGTACATGATGATTATTTATTTGACCATTATATCTGCCTAGAGAAACAATTGATATTTACTTCTTGGGTTATTAATAAGAGGTCTTCTCTTTTATCATCTGGTCTTTTCTAGTAAATTCATTTCATTCCAAAGGACATGGATATCTCACACAAGAAAAAAAAATTTCTTTTTTAAGAACTCTTTTCTGTTAGTTACCTGTCACCATGACAAGATACCTGAAAAAAAAAAATCAACTTACACAAAGAAGAAAGGTTTATCTGGACTCAAGGTTTAAAAGTTTTAATTCATGGTCGTTTGGTCCTGTTGCTTTGATCCTATGGTGGTACTGTACCTCATGCAGGAATGTGTATTAAAAGAGGCTATTTACCTCATGACAAACAAGAAGAAAGAGAGAAGAGGGGCAGGGTTCTGATACCTCCTACAAGGGTACACTCCAATGACCTAATTTCCTTCCACAAAGCTCCACCTCCTAAATTTTCACCACCCTCCATAAGCTACTCAGGCTAGTACCAAAGAACATAGAGGCCTTTGGAGGACCCTTAAGATCCAAAATATGGCATCATCTTTGGATATTCTTGGTTTCTTACACCAAATAAACTCAGTCTTCACAAAATTTTGGGCCAGGATGTACATGCTAGCTCCAAATATCCCCATTCAGTGAGTAAATGAGGAATATGAGAAAATAAGAATCACTTTTGCACTTCTAGATGGGCACAACCAAAGAAACAAAATTAGTAAGTGATAGATATTAAGAGATTTATTGCAAATAATTGGCTTGTTTAATTGCCGGCCTGGCTAGGCAAGTTTGGAATCCATCTCAAGGCCAGCAGAAAGAGAAGAACGGAAAACTTGGATTCAAAGTGAATCTGCTGTCCACAAGCATAACTTCTTATTCAGGGGATCCTTAGATCTGTTCTTAAGGACTTTCAAATGTTTAACTCAAAACAATATAGACTATTTATAATACTCTCCCTTACTAAAGTCAGTTGATTGTGGACTTTTTATTACATCATCAAAATTCCTTCATAGAAACAATGAGATTATTGTCAGTCTGTGTAACTGGGCTAATTTTTTTTTATGTTTTTGTTAGTGCATTATAGCTATACATAATAGTGGGGTTTGTTCTGACATAGTCACACATGCATGTAATATAATTTGATCAATTTCAATCCCTTTCTTCCCTTCTCCCAGCCCCTCATTCTCCCTCCTTTACTCCACTAACTTTCCCCTCAATTTCTTGTTTTGTCACAAATTGGTACTTATTAAGTATATATAAAGGTAGGATTCACTGTGGTACATTCACACATGCACACAGATTAATTTGGTCAATATTATTCTGCTACTCACACTTTCCCATTTCTTCCCCCCTTGCCCTCACTCTTACTCCACCCATCACCTATTTTCATTGTGTCCTTCACTGCTTTTTTTTTTTTTTTTTTTTTGCTTTAGCCTCTGCATATGAGAAAAAAACATTCACTCCTTGACTTTCTGTCTGGCTTATTTCACTTAGCATGATGTTAAAAAAAATGTGGTATATCTAACTGAGCACTCTTACCTAATCAAGTTAACACATAAAATCAATCATCAGAGTACAGAACGTAACGACTGCTAGATTTTTAGAGATGACACAGGAGATGTAAATAAGATGTTTTATAGAACAGATGTTCCAGGGGCTACATGACAAATATAGTGGCTGACCCGATAGATTGTGTGCCTTAAAATAATTTGAAATGGAACAATATGTATAGGATGCTTTTTATTGTTCAGCAAAATTATTTAACAGAAATTTTACAATTTAAAATTTACATTTTCCATATTTTTTACTTTCCATAAATATAAAGAGATTAAGTTTGATGTTTACTCAAGTAAGGCCTTTTATATCTTCTTTCAAAATTTTCTTTCTTTGAGTTTTAAAATAATGATGTATATTTCAAAATGCATTGGCAGAGATTGAAAAAACAATTTAAATTGTCTTTTTGTTTATCTCTAGAAGAATTTTAATCTATTTTTCATGTAGTTTGTTAAAGGAATGCACAGAAGAATCTTAAAACTGCACATTGAGACCTGAGAAATCTGAAAACAAAACTCAAGACTATTATTTTATCCATCTATATTGTTTCACTTCCACAAAATGAAATGGTTCCCTAGCAATGAATATTTTGATGACAACTATCCATACATGGATATAACTTTACAAGAGCTAAAGAATACTTGTGAGCCACTGAAATGGAGCATAGGAAAAAGAAGAAACACAAAAGAGGGTAGGAAGGACAAATTCACATTTCTCGTGTCACCTCTCTCCAAGCCTGTATAGTACAATGTGGGGAGAGATACTACTATGTCAAGGAGCAGAATGAAGTGACCATCCAACTATACTACAGACCCTAGCACTAAGTCTATCACTGAACTCTGGTGTCAGGCCAACTCCCACAAACCTAAGCAATAGGCTAGATGCTATAGACATTAAAGACAGGCCAGCCCTCATGAGCTCAGCCATCAGATGCACTAAGTAGCAGGTACCAGCACCCATGTTTTCTAAGCTGATCCTCACAGACTCAGTTTCTGGACCCACCCCAATGCAGGATCAGTACAAGTAGTCCCACGAATCAGATAGACATTCAGAGACCCAGGCTCTAGCCTCATACCACTGCTGTTTTCCCAGCCAACACTCATGTACCCAGGCTATATGAAGGCCCCTTTTGACCTGTTTCAGACCCACGTCAGTGTCAGGCTGTTCTCTATTGCTCCAGGGTCCAGGCTGGCCTCAGTAGACTCTCTTTCTTTTTCCATAGCCAGGCTATAGACAGTAGACCTGAAATCTAGGTCAACACCTACAGACCCAAATACTATGCCAGCCCACCCAAAGCAAGCCTACTCCTAGTCACCTTCCTTGAAAATGTGGAAAGGCTACTGGTAAAGGGCTTTCTCTTCCAAAGTCAGTTTATGTAGACTAAAAAAGGTACACAAGCCACAGGATCATAAATAATCAGAAATATCAGAAAAAAAAACATAAGGACCAGTAACTAACCTCAAAGAAATGAACATCTATGTACTGGTTGAAAGTAATTTAAGTTAATCATATTAAATAAGCTCAGTGAGCTATAAGAAAACACAAAGAACAAAATATCAGAAGGAAAATACATGAACAATAGGAGAGGTTCAACAAAAAAGACAGAAATCTTAAAAGAAAACCAAGTCAATTCTGGAGCAGAACACAATGATTGAACTGAAAAATTCTATACAGAGTTTCTACCACAGACTAGATTTTGTAGAAAAAAAGAATA
Source organism: Geosciurus inauris (assembly GCA_004024805.1). NCBI lineage: Eukaryota > Metazoa > Chordata > Mammalia > Rodentia > Sciuridae > Geosciurus > Geosciurus inauris. The sequence continues at coordinate 228,616 of PVHX01000334.1, read as the reverse complement.
ACCTTGGAGAAATATTATTTGATGTTGGTCACAAAAAGAAAGGAAAGAAAGAAAGGGGAGGGAGTGGAAGGAAGGAATCAATAAATCCTACAGATCTTATGGGATACTATCAAATACACCAATATAAACTTTATGAGTGTCCAAAAGGAACGGAGAAAAAAAAAGTAAAAAAGATTATTTTAAGAAATAACAACAGATAACTTCCCAAAGATGGAGAAAGGAACATATAGTCCTATAAAGCATGCACACACACATACATACACACACATACATACACACACATAATCCCAAATAGATTAGACATAAAAAATCTTCACTGAGATACATTGTAATCAAATCCTTAAAATCAAAGAATTTTGAAAGCAGCAAGAGAAAAGCAATTCATTACTTAAGGCAACTTCAGGGCTATCAGAAGATTTTCAATAAAAAACTTGCAGGGCAGGAGAGAGTGGCTAATATATTCAAAGTATCAGAAAACACAACAGAAAAAACTTCCAAGCAAGAACAACATACCTGGAAAAGCTGTCCTTCTAAAATGAATATGACCTTCCCAGGAGTGCCTCTCAAAGGATCACATGCTGGCAGCTTGGTTCCTAGTGTGGTATTTGTTGGGAAATGGTGGAATCTCTAACAGGTGGGGTCTAAGGAGAGTAATTAGGTTATTAGAGTAATAGGTCCCTTGGTGCACAGGAGTATTTAATACAGTTCTTGGGACAAACTTGTTTGTTCTATTGATAATGGATTATTATAAAAAGAATAACCATGGGTACAATGTAATTGGTAGGAGCAAGGTCTGGTGTTCTATGGGACAGCAGAATGAATATAATTAACAATTGTGTATTCTATATCTCAAACTAGACACAAGAATTTAAAGGTATTAACCATAAAATGATAAAAATTTAAGATGATATGCTAATTATCCTAAATTGATCACTACCAAATGTATACATGAATCAAAACATCATTATGTCAAACATTTTTATTGTACCTCATAAATATATACACATGTTAAGTTTAAGTCAAAAACAAATAACATAAAATTTAAAAGGCAAAGAACCTGTGTAGACATTTCTTAAAATAAGACATACAAATGGCCAAAGTCTATATGATAAAATATTCAGTCAACATCACTAATCATTTGGGATGGAAATCAAAACCACATGAAATATCAATTTATGCCAGTTAGAATAGTTATTATCAAAAAGATGAAAGATAACAAATGTTGATAAGAAATGGAGAAATTGAATCCCTATACACTATTGGTAGGAATGTGAATTGGTCCAGCCATTGTGGAAAATGGTATGAAAATTGCTCAAAATTTAAAAAGAGAACTACCATATAGTGCAGCAATCTCACTGGGGATACATCTGAAAGAAACAAAATCAAAGTCTTGATGATATATCTGCACTCCGAGGTTCATGGCAGCATTATTCAGAACAGTTAAGAGGGAATCAACCTAAGTGTCTATTGACAGATGGATACTGTCTTTCAGGAAACTATAAAAAGCTACCACAAACTAGCTGGCTTTATAAGCAACTGAAATTGATTTCTAGCAGTTCTAAAAGTTGGGAAGTCCAAGAATAAGGTGATGGCAGAGGGAACACTTCCTTGTTTAAAGACAATGCCTTTTCACTTTGTCCTAGTGTAGAAAAAGAGGGCTAGGGAGCTGTCTTGAGTTTCTTTTAGCACTAATCCCATTCATGAGAGCTTTGCCCATCTCGGTCTCGCCTGAAGCCTTACTTCCTAATATCGTCACCTGCATTTTTCTACCTCTTTCCTATCAATCAGTTATTTTGATGCTCCCCACCCCCACCCTATGGCTCATTCACTAACTGTTGAAGAGTTATGATAGTTATGCTGAAGATCTCTTTTGTCACTCTTTTTGCCTGATTTCATCATACATGTGCATGCCTTTAAATGCACAGACTAATCACCAGAATTTTAATTGTCTCTTAAGTTTTAAGCTTGGCATTTGTTTATTCACCTTATCTCATCCACTTGAATGTCTATAGTAAATGTTTTCACTGAGGACCATGCAAATTATTATTCTTGGAATTATATAATGTGCAAGACAAAAGGTGTACTATGTATTTAAACCTTATCAGATCCATAAACGACCTCTTGGTATCTCTCACCCTACAATCTATTTCTAGGAAGTATTTCAAAACATCCTTTACATTATCATAGATCTAACATGAACAATTTTTTTCTCATTTTTTCTCACAGTTAAAAATCAATTCATCAGAATGTCTTGGTTACTCTCTATATAGAACTGGACATTTCAGTCCCTTCACATCATTATACACATATCAAATCCACCTGCATTATTGCAATAATCACCTTACTTACCCCATTCCCCATTATGACTTCTGGTGACAGAGCCAGGAAGAAATTCTAAAACATGTATTACAGTATATTATTCTATTGTTAATACTCTGCAATTTTTTCCATCCTATTTTCAATAAATTTCTAATTCTGACAGTTACCACTACTCTTAAAGATTTTTTTTATAATAGAATCTAGACCAGGAGTGAGATAACTTTTTTCTTCAAAGATGGGAATAAAATCCTTGGAACATGCTTGGAAATATGTAATTCTCCACTAAGTTCTAGGCATAAATTTTTCATTCATGCTACTTAATTACAGTTTTCTTTAATGTTCTCATTTTATTAACTTTGCTTCAGTCCTAATATGTCAAAAAAAATAAAAGCCTAAGTAAATTTTTTAATAAAAACAAAAATATACTTATTTCTTGATAAGGGAATATATCATATATTGATATAATATATATACACATATAGATATATTATAAGGCTGAATGCATTACTACAACATAAATTATTCTTCATAAAATGGCATTGGTCTAACTTTTCCTCCATCAACAGAAACTGGGACAGAAAGAAGAAAAGGCAGGAAGGCAGGCAGGAAGGAAGAAGGGAAGGAAAGAAGGAAGGAAGGAAAGAAGATCTAACGGTGCCTATAGTAAAATGTAACAATGATGTGGATAGAGTAAAAAAACAAAATCCATTCTTTTCTTCTAGCTTATCTCCTGTTGTCCTGTGTAGCTAAAAGAAACTGATGGAATTGAACCTGTTATTTCGTGTGGAGAAATCTGTTTCATCATTTCTCTTTCTCTTATTTGCATCTTAGAGAGAAGTAAATTAAAATACAACTACAAACCCTCTTAATTGAGTATAATCTAACATGCCTAGCAGGAGAAAGGCCAGAATGCATAGTAGTTGAGTGGTTCCTTCTTTCAAATAAAGCTGTCAGGACTGACATCTCAGGATTCATGGTCTCCTCCTCCCTCCTAGAGAAGAGTGAGGGGATTATGCAGATGAGTCACAACACTGTGTCTGCCTAGGAAACCTTGTCTTGTGTGCTTGGCATACACTGAATTCATTTCTATACCACTGAAAGGCCACAGCTCAGAACTATGTCTGGGGGATAAACACCTTAACAAAGCTGTTTAGTGGCTCCACTAAATGGTTCTGGCAGGCACATCCTTTTGAGTGGATGGGAGAAAGCTTCCTCTCCTGCTTCATTCTTTTCTTTATCCACATTCAAGCTTCTTTCTCATTCCACCCCTACCCTGTTTTCTCTTTCTCTTTGCTCCTTCTTTAAGTCTGTCTTTGTTTCTCACTCTATCCCTCACCTCAAAACACTTGAACTTTTTGATCTTATTATGCACAAAGATTAAGATAGTTTCTTAGGTTTTTTTCCTTGAAGTGAGAAATTTTTCCCTAACCTCACTAGCTAGAAGATAGCAGAGAAGAAAGATACTGGGATTCAGTATCTGGGTGGGAGCCCCCCACCAGTAGCCATAGTCTGCTCCATATCACAAGAAGCCTTTTGGCCTGTGGTTCAGAGTTTGAGTATTATTCTGAGTGTGATGGAAAAAATCTCTGGAGCATTTCAGCAAAATAGATTTATAATTTTATTTATACTTAAAATATCAAATAATGGTTTAAAGTATGTGTACAGTAGTTCGAGACACAAAGAGCATGACATTGACGGCAGAGAGATGTTAGAATGCTAGTATAGATGTTCAATATAGACCAGAATGCAAATAAAAATAAGTGCTACCTTGTGGGGTTTTCTTTTGTTGTTGTTGTTGTTTTTGCCTGCCTGTCTTGTCTTTCCTTGCTTTCAGATAGTTAAATGTTTCATGAATAAATGTGTTTTATTTTTACTTTTTCTTTTTTTAATTTGAGAAGCAAAGCTACCCTTCTCTACCTTGCCATTGTTTCATGGTAGACACTAAAGAATGTCAGATTTTCACTTACTTTTTTTTTAAATGAGTTTATCCAGGTTAGAGCTCAATGGAGTACTTACATTTGCAATGTTTTCTTCAACATCTTTTAGAGATCATAAAAAGTTATACAACCTAAATCTTTCCCTGAAGACAAGAACTTCATCAGTTTAAATTAGATTCTCAAGTATCCTCCAAGAAAACTCAGACACTGGATTCACACTATTCCATCTAAATTTTTATGTAATCCTTATTTTACTTCAGAGTTAAATTCCCTTGATAGCAGCTGTCTATAGAAAATGTGGTAAGAGCTTCAGGGATTTATTGGTAGTATTTTTGCCCAAATGAGTCATTCAGTGACATTCCCTTATTCATTTTCTAACTAGAAAATAAATGTCTATGTAGGCATAACTCTGTGGGTTCTCCAGTATATTATTTTTAACACTCTTAGAAATAACAACATTAGGCATACATTCATTCATATGGAATCATAATTTTATTCTGAGTGTTTCAGAACAAAATAGCTAAATTTAACATCTAGAGAAATTGGGAACTAATAAATTTTTGAGTTATCAGCAACCATAAAATTGGAATAATCTGTTGTGACATATATAGGAGTTTTGAAAAATTTTGAATTTTCTTTTGGATCAAGACTCTTTTAGAAAGTAAGTCCTGTTCTAGAATTAATCTAATGTTATAAAATCTCCATTTAAAATCAATATGTTAAATTATGGCTTTTTACTTTAAACTTATTTTATTGAATATAGGGAAAAACTACTTTTCCTAGATCAAAATTACATACCAAACTGTACTATTTATTTCTCTATTACATCTTCATACATCTTCCACAAGTATTTTAAATTTAACATATGCAGAATAATATTTTCCCTCCTACCATATAATAACTACATAATTACCCTCAATCTTTAAATATATTGTTGTATGCATTTTTCTCCAGCTCCAAAAGTACAGTCTGCTAAAGGAAAATTAATTCATTTTGACTAAAATGAATTTATTTGAGGGACTTTTATATTAACATCTATTCCATTTAATATAATTGCATATTCACTTCAGGAAGAAATATGCATACTATGTGTAGTCCAACAACACAAAGGGTGATCGACTTCTTGTACCCATTCCTTAAGCAAGCAAGGAAGTTTTGTCATTTTAGCAACATCAACAAAACTGAAGTCATTATTTCCTTACTCCATCATTTCAAATATTTTGTGAGTTTAGAAAATTCAAAAAAATTAAAATTATAAAATTAACATCTATACTCTCTCTATATATATTCTCTCTATATATATAGAATTGATATTCTACTTAATTAATGCAAGTTAAAAATATTCTTGTAGACTGTTAGTACAATCATTAGAAGGAATCTGAGATAGTCTATAGAAATGAGCTCCAGTGCTCAGGCAAAGAGCATCATACTCATTTGGTAGTCATGATAAAAGGTGGATATAAGAAAATTCTATTTTCTTTGTAAGCACGTTATCTGCTGAGGGTCATGAAATATATTTGCCTTATTAAACAAAACTAGAAAATGTTCTTAATTTTATGTTTTTTGGAATAATTTAAATATTATTGAGACTGTCTTGTTTTAAAAGTTTAATTCAATTCTCTGTGAAATTGACTAGGCCTAGTGGTTTTAGGGGCAATTTCTTGATAACCTTCTCCATTAATTATAAATGAAATTAATGTGTTTTAGTTTACTACTCCCATAATAGTCAACTTTGGGAAATATTATTTTTCAGATGAATTCCTTTTACCTAGGTTTCTATATGTGTTTGCATAGAAATCTACAGAATAGTCATATGGTGTGTGTTTTGGCTTTCCATTGCTGTGACAATATTCCTGAGAAGAAAAATCTACAAGGGGAAAAAGTTTACTTAGAGATCACAATTTCAGAGATTCAGTCCATGATCAGGTGAGGCAAAGTAGAAAAGAAGTGGAAGGATGTGGCAGAGGAAAGCTGCTCAGTTCATGGTAACTAGGAAAGAGAAAGCAAGTGAGGCACCAGGACAACACACAAATCCGAAAGGCACACATCCAGTGACCTATTTCCTCCACACACCCTATTTGCCTACAGATACCAACATGTTAATCCATTCAAAATATTAATCCATCAAACATTAGTCTATCTATTAGATTATAGCTCTTATAATCTAACAATTCTACACATGAACATCCCTGTATTAATGCAAAAGCTCTTTGGGGAAGCCTCATATCCAAACCATAACACAGTGTAAAATGATTGCCACAATCAAACTAATTAATATGATCATTACATCATATAGTTATCTTATTTCCCTTTATTGTGTGAACACTTAGAACAAGAAGTAAGGGAAGAAATAAAAACAGAGAAAGACAGGAAGAAGGAAGAAAGAAAAGAAAGTAAAATAAGAGAGGAGAAGTTGGAAAGCAAGAAGAAACAGGAAAAACAGGTAAAGAAAAAGAAAAGAAGAAAGAAAGTTGGTAGAAAGGAGGAAAGGATAATTCCTATTCCTCATTTTGGCAAGCACTTGGAATGTCTCCACTGTCAACCAGGTGATGGAGAAATATAATCCATCTCAAATGATAACTACTCCTGTAATAAGACCAACAATAATACCTAAACTGAAACTTTAAAAAGAGGCAGTTATGAATCTGTTTGTCACAAGATCTTATTCTGCATTTTATATAAATCAATATGTGCAATGCAAATTATTAATTTTGGAAGACAGTCTAAGTCTAAATTATATGATGTATTTAATAGTCACACCAATTCACATTTCTTAAAAACAAATGTATCATTTATTTACAAGTGAGATGTAAGAAGAAATTTATTTCTAGATTAACAAGTAAGTTTTTATCTGTAGGATTATATTTTTATGTAAATAATAGTGTACAATGGTGCCTTTATACTTTTAAAGTATATAAATTGCACATTCTTTGATTTAACTGAAACATAGTCTTAAAAGTAAACCTTTGCTTGTAAAAATGATCAAATGAAAAATGCATTTATTTTTTGCCACAGGAACATTTTTAGTCACTGAGATAGGACTGTAGTCTTTAGGCCTATTGTGATCTCCAAGAGCTCTAATTCAGAACATCAAACATCAAATATGATATATCTTAAAATAAGATACATTGATTATAATTTGTTTTGTTTTTAATTTTAAATGTTTTTTAAGTAGAATGCAATTAGACTTTTTTTTTGGTACTGGGGATTGAACTCAGGGGTACTCTACCACTGAACCACATCCCCAGCCCTATTTTGTGTTTTATGTGGAGACAGGGTCTCACTGAATTGCTTAGCACCTCGCCTTGCTGAGGCTGGCTTTGAACTTGCGATTTTCCTGTCTCAGCCTGCCTAAGTGCTGGGATTACAGGCTTGAGCCACCGCGCCCGGCTTAGATTATGTTTTAAATTATCTTCTGTTGCCACTGAAATTTAAATCCGAACCCTTTCATATGAATTGCAAACGAATGTCTATCTACTTCTTAGGAATTCCAATAGCAGAAGTTTGAGTTAATTTAACAAAAGACTATGTTTATCAGTAAAGCCTTAAAATAATGTTCTTTGATTTTTTTAAATAAAGAACAGAACATGTAATCAGCAATAGATATTTTTCTTTACATATATATGTTCATGTTTCTTTAGCACATCTTGGAAATAAACTATTTGCACATATTAAAAACTCTACATATTGCTGGTGTGTAGCATAAAATTTTCTCATTTTTGTATCTATCCTGGCATTTGCTCAGTCTTCAGGTTGAAGAAACAGACAACTAAATGTGTGTTGCTTTTATGAGTTTGATTGCCTTGTCAACACCCACAACAAAAGATTTGTGTTAGTGAGGCGGATGTGGATCTGGGAAATATTGGAGAAAAAGAAGAGCAATATATAGAAAGATATATATTTGAAATATAAAATAGTAATTTTGTACTGAAAAGCTACAATGTAACCTACTATTGGTCAAATGAAATTAAAAACTAACGATTATATAGAGAAAAATTGAGAATACCATAACTAATGAAATATTTAAGTTGGACCCAAGTTGTCAGCTGCATGAAAATACACAAGAGCATATACATACATTTATATAAGACTCCAGGATCACAGGAAGGTGGTGCCTTTAAGTTGCCATAAAAAAATGCCATATCTACGTTACAAAGTTTTGTATAGCAACATATTGAATTGTCTAAGACTCCTAACCTCTATTATTGATTACAGCTACCTTCAAATTCTCGGTAGCTTGCTATAATTTGCATTTTGCTTGGTAGCAAATAGCAGAACAGATGATATTTGCTAAAGCTGGTGAATATTTTCCAATAAAAACTTAAAAAATAAACTTCTCTGTTGTTAATTATACACTTTTATTCGTGTATCTATGTTCCTCTAATCCTATTTGTCAATTCCCTTAAATCCATACTCTGCCTGGCTTCTATGAATTTCTTACAAAATGTTCAGTGGATAAGAATGTGCCCTGCTTTCAACCTTATCATAAGTGAAAGTGATGTTACCTTCAAAGGTAGGCATTTACTATTTGTCATTTGTGAGATTTTATATCCTTATACACAATTGAAGAAATCTTTCATCCAAATATATATAACGGAAGCTCACTCTTTCACACCAAATCTCATTCCTTGAAATTGAATATTAATAGTGCTTTTCATGTTGATTTTATCTTAACAATGTATTTATTGTGTGTGTTTTCCATATCCCACTCAATTCACAATCAAAATGAGCATGGAAGGCTAAGCAGTTAAAATGGGAAATGGTGTAACTAGAGACCTGCAGGACTATACCCTTCACAAAGGATATAACCTCAGGACCAACAGAAGAAGACACAAATACTCAACTTTCTCATCCATGATGCTATAATATAGTCCAAGTATCTGTAGAAGTAGCTTTTGTTGCACAATAAAACGACAGGAGCATGCAAGAGTAGGCAGTCATTCCTCAGCCTTGCCTTTGTATGGTAGCTTGTATGGTTTTGCTTTAGGTTTTTTGGTAATTCTTGTTATTGATCTGGTTCAGCTTCATAAGTCTTTACGACAAGGCTGAGAGACACTATCTAGCAGAGACTTACTTTTCTATGTTTAAGGTGAGAAAAATCACATCTCAGGAGGATGATGAAAATTATCCTGCTTCTTAAGGAGTAGGTTGGGATGTGGCACTCTTTCACTTTAATCTACGTGGTTTTAGAAAAAGCCAACCATGTGGTGAAAGCCAACATTGATGGAGCATCAAGATGGAATTGTGGCGTAAGCAGAACTATTATATACTGAAAAATAAGTTAATATGTTATAGTAGACATTAGGATAGTAGATATTAGGATAGAAAGTAAAGCAACCCAGTGAGTTATCTTATAAATTTACTATACCAAGGCAAGATTAATAGTTAAATCATAAAAAATCGTTTCTTTTGCTTTCTTTTTTCTCTTTTTCTTTTACTCTTTCTTTTCCTTCTCCTCCTTCTCTATTTTTTTAATTCTTTTTATTTTCTATTCTACACTACCTCATGCAAGTGCACTGCAGAAAACCAGCTTCATCTCAAAGCCATTTCACCAAGTCAATCCAAATATGTATAGTTAATACTCATGGAAGGGGATCACAAAGTTTATTTCATGAAATATTTAAGAACAGTCTAGGTAAACATTAATTCTCAGTGAAAAGATTAGCCCCCAAAGTCTCAGATATCTGGGGGAATAAATTGTGGGTAATCTGAGACTCAGATCTGTTCTCAGTGTAAGTCCTGTAGATTTCTAACTGGATTTTTCAGAGAGGATAGCAAGTGAAAGAACAATTTAAATTGGATGACATTTCAATATGGGCTTGAGCAAGAAGTCCTTTCTATATACATTCTTCTCTAGTTTACCTCAGAATCTTCTAGATTTATGACCCTGGAAGTTAGTAATAGCAGTGTTCACACATAAACCCCGCTCAAGTCTCCTTCAAGGCAAACTGCTGTCAAAAGAATAATAATTCATACCCACCACATCACCACATACTACCCCTTTGGAGCATAGAGAATGGTAGTAGTGTGACCAAATTTCCCGTTGGTTGTCCTCAAGCAAAGACTGACTATGGTGAAGGTGCAATGATGGTCAGCTTGCCCACTCAGGCCAGATTCAGGATGACTATAATCAACATCCTTTGCTCAGAGAACAACTACCCTATCTCCCTGACCATAGTTTTCTCAGAACTGGGCTGCATTAAAAGGCTTTTCCTACCCAGTGTTTCTTTTCCTTTCCTTCTTTCAGAGAGCCAGCATGCATTGAGTGGTGAAGCCTCCCAAGGATTACTTTAACACCTCCTCACTTTATCCTTACCAGCATGTTTTTATATATCTAATTTTGCATTTGTATCTTATTCTATAAAAATCTCATCAAATACAGTAATTACAACTAATAGAAGCAGAAATAGAATAGGAGATAGAGAATAGGGAAAGGGGAAATGGGGAGTTGTTATTCAGTGGCTGTCAAGTTCCTGCTGAACAAGATGAATACATGTTGTATTAATTGTTCTTCTCCCCCCTTTCACATATATAAACACAAAAGGGACACAAGGATATTTTTGGAGGTGATATAGGTATGTTTATTACTTTAATTGTGGTATCACAAGAGTATGCATATGTTCAAACTCATCAAATTGTTCACATTCAATGTATAAGATTTTTATATATCAATCATATTTCAATAAAATCATAAAATATGGAACTCTTACATTGCTGCACCTAAGAAGACACATGATACTCTATAGGAGGGGCACCCTTTAATGCTTTATAAAAATACTCTTCATTCTCTACTCTGAACATTAGGCACATACATTTAATTTCTTTAGTGAAATAATTTTAAGATTAATGTGAATCAAATAAAATGAAGTGAGGGGGGAATCCAATGAAGATCCACAATCCAATGAGGGGGGAAGAGAGTCATGTTTGACAGAGCTCAGTGAAGGTGACCTGTAGGCAGAAGTATTGGTGATCCCGAAGGGAAACACTATGCTCCGAGTCAGTGGCAACAGAACCAGGGGAGCAGAGCCCAGTAAAAGCAAAGAGGAACTTTCTGTGGGCACCAAAGATGCTATCAGGATATATTTACAGAGTTTACCAGACATTGAAATCCTTGGCTCAGAAGTGAAGGAAGATAATAGGATGGGGAAAAGAAAGAGAAAAGGAGAAAAATAAAATTAGAAGTCATGGTGAAGTATAATTCAATAGCACACACTTAGATATTCTATTAAAGAGATAACTGGGAAGAAAAAATGTGAAAATTGTTATGTCAGTGAATCAATGAACCATAATAGTAGCATATAAAATAACCATTGACCAGGAACAATGGCTCACACCTATAATTACAGTTGCAGGAGGATTACAAGTTCAAGGCTAGCCTGGAAAATTAGTGAAAACCTATTTCAAAATAAAAATGAGCTAGGTGCAGTGGTGCACAGTTGTAATCCCAGGGGTTCAGGAGGCTGAGGAAGAAGGATTGCAAGTTTGAGCCCAGATTCAGGAACTTAAGGAGACTCTCTGCAATTTAACAAGACTGTTCAAAATTTTTTTTAAATTTTAATTTAATTTGAAAAGGGCTCAAGATGTAGCTCAGTAGTATGTATTCCTTAGTTTAATCCCTAGTATCAAATAAAAAATAAAAAAATTAAAAAAAACATTGAAATTCAGGGAATATAGGGAGTACAGGTTTTAAAGTGCTCCCCTTTAGACCTCTGGACAGTTAACCTTGAGGAACAGAGTTTATGGTATTGTGTTACTATTCCTAAACTCATTTCAGCTTCATTATGGTTCATTGGTATTAAGAGGAGAAATTTGACTCAAAGTATAAACTCAATTTTATTGGAAGACAATTGAACTGCCACCTGTAACTCCACCAAGCTTTCATATCTATCCTACCAGTTAAGGGTCTAGTAAGTTTTCCTTTGTAAACATGGAAAGCTATAAAAAGTCTGTTAATTTTGCTGGTATTTTGTTACTGTGGCTATTGCTATAGATACTGCTGAATAATTGACAGTGATATAATCATAGTTGTCCTTAGGGGAAAATAAAGAAGAGCACAGTTTGAATAAGATGAAGAGATGAAGAAGTAAACACAAGTTCCAAAGCACTTTGGACATCATGAGTCAAACAACAAAAGCTAATTGCCAGATTTGGAGTCAGGGCTCAGTGTTGGATTTATCAGATGAGGGGAGAAACAAAGTCTGGTAAAAAAAATAAAGTCAAATTACAGATCAAGAGTGATCTTAATGGTTTTATTATTAATTATTATTTATTTGTTCTTTACTGTCTTATATATTCTGCCACTTTATGTATTTAATGATTGTTGGATTCCTTAAGGAAAATGTCAATAAATGCTATGTTTAAAGGAGCAAAGAAATGATAACATGGTAGATTACTACAACAGAGAAAGTTAAAAGTTAAACACAGAAGTTCACAAAATAGAATGAAAATAGAAGGTACTGGAGGTTTAAAAATCAGGTGTAGAGTATATATATTCTGAAAAAACAGATGTTACATACAGATACGTTGTGTTACTCAGCTCTCTATTCATGGTGCTTCCTGTCTCACAGCAAAGTGTTTAATGTCACTGCTCTGGCTGGGAAATGGGTTATGTGTGTCTTCCTAAAGGCTCATGTGTTAGAGGCGTGGTTCCCAAGGTAGGCAGTATTGTTAGGGGGTGAGATCCTTAAGAAAGGGGACCTAGTAGGAGGGTACTAGGTAAATTGGGGGAGTGCCCATCAAAGGGATTGGGAGACCCCCATCTTTCTTTCTCTTTCTCCCTATCTCTGGCTTCATGTTTTAAGATGTAATCTTTTCCTAAACGTGATCCTACCATGACGTGACACACGCAATAGGGGCTTTACCAGATCTGAATTGATGCCAGTTCAATGCCCTTAAGCCCCCAAAACTATGAACTAAATAATCTAATTTTCTTTATAAAGTTAGCCTGCTCCAAGTACTTAATTATACTTGTGAATAATGGGTTAATACAGATACTAAGTTTCTTCTAATAAATCTGTATTAAGGAAATTAGATATTAGAGTAGTGTAATTGTTAATGGGTGCTAGGGATCTAAAAAAAAGCAATGACAATGAGAACAGAGGGAAAAGGAATGAGAGAGGCATCAAAAAGATTAAATCAAGAATAGTATGCTTTACTTTTCAAATCCAGAAGGTAGATTTCAAAATCAAAATGTACTCTATCACATGAAGTAATTTTACTGGGTAAAAATCTTTCTAAAATAATCCTAGAATATAAAATATCTATTTAAATAAAGAAAAAATAAATAAATATATATCATTATTTGTAATAAAGATATATAAGCTTTATATTTGCAACAAATTATACATAAATTTATTAAACTTGGTGATTAATCCAAGATGGCAGCCTAGACGGATGCTGAGTTCCTAGTCTCTCCACGACCAGACATTAAAGCAGTGTGAGTACTGTTTCTCTTTGAGTTATTAGAGGAACCCCCACAGCTGCTCTCATGCAGAAATTCCAGCCACAGGCCCTGCACAGGTCTCCAGGCCCCAGAGTTTGCACCAGACCCTGGCCACTGGCCCTTGCAGGACCCGCTCCTGTGCAGTACTCCCAACTCCAGCACCCACACACCACGCAGGACCACTGGTTGCCCACTCAGGCAGGACTCCTGGCTCCCATGCAGGACCCCTGGATGCTGCTCCCCTGTGAACCTCGATCTACCAGTGTGGGGCTCCCCCATTCGCCCGCACCTGGGGACACTGAACAGCATCTAGAGACAGCCTCCTAACACAGCATGCCACAGAGCTACATCTCCAAACACGTTGCCCAACACCACCCCCTGGCCTGGCCCAACACCCTATCTCTAAAAGCAGTCACTTCCATTGTGGGACACTGTAGTCACCATCTTGGATTATTCTCACTACTGCAATCACTATCTTTAGTTGGGAAACTCCCAGCTTGGGACACTGGCTAGGGTCCAGAAGCAATATCAAGGTACTCATGGTAAGAAACCATGAGCAGAACATCCAAGAATTATGTGATAACATGAAAAGACCAAATTTAAGAATTATTGGGATAGAGGAGGGCATAAAATTTCAAACCAAAGGAATGAACAATCTATTCAATGAAATAATATCAGAAAAATTTTCAAACATGAAGAACAAATTGGATAATCAAACACAAGAGGCTTACATGACACCAAGTACAAAATCACAACAGATCTACACTAAGGCACATCCTGATGAAAATGTGTAGTATTCAGAATAAGGAGAGAATCTTAAAATCCAAGAGAAAGGAATCAAATTGCATATAGGGAGAAACCAATTAGGATCTCTGCAGAACTCTCAACCCAGACCCTTAAAACTAGAAGAGCTTGAAACAACATATATCAAGCTCTAGAAGACAGTGGATGCCTACCAAGAATCTTACATCCAGCAAAATTAATTTTTAGATTTGATGATGAAATAAAAACCTTCCAAGATAAACAAAAGTTAAAAGAGTTTACAGCAAGAAAGCCTGCACTACAAAAAATTCTTGGCAAAATATTCTATGAGGAGAAAATAAAAAGCAACAATGAAAACCTGCAAAGTGAGGGACTACACTAAAGAAAAGGCCAATCCAAGGAGAAACATTGTCAAGTTAAAAACTAAAAATAAACCAAAATGTCTGGGAATGCAAACCATGTCTCAATTACAACCCTGAATGTGAATGGCCTAAACTCATCAATTAAAAGATATAAGTTGGCAGATTAGATATTAACAAAAGACCCAACAATATTCTGCCTCCAAGAGATGCATCTCATAAGAAAAGATATCCACAGACTGAAGGTGAAAGGATGGGGAAAAAATGTATCACTCACATGAACTGTGTAAACAAGCAGAGATTTTCATCCTCATATCACATAAAGTGGAATTCAAAACAAAGTTAGTAAAATGGGATAAAGAAGGTCGTTTCATACTGTTTAAGGAAATCATACATCAATAAGACATAACAAATTAAATATCTATGCCCCAAATAATGAGGCAGCCATGTATGTCAAAGAAATCCTTCTCAACTTCAAGAATCAAACAGACCATAACACAATAGCACTGGATGACTTTAACATACCTCTCTCATCACTGGATAGATTTTCCAAAGAAAAACTAAGCAAAGAATCTAATAACTCAATAAAACAATCAATAATTTAGACATAACAGACATACATAGAATATTCCACCATCAATAATACACTTTTTTTCCCAACAGCACATGGATCCTTTTCCAAAATAGATCATATGCTATGCCACAAAGCTAGTCTTAGCAAATACAAAAAAAAAAAATAGAGATACTACCTTGCATTCTACCAGACCATAATGGAATTAAATTAGAAATCAATGACAAACTAAAAAAATAGAGGATACTCCAACACCTGGAGATTTAATATGCTATTGAATGACATGTAAATAACAAAAGACATCAGGGGGTAGATTAAAAAAAAATCTTAGAGGTAAATGAGAGCTCTGATACAACATATCAAAATCTCTGGGACACTAAAAGGCAATGCTAAGAGAGCAGTTCATTGCATGAAGCTCATTAATTAAAAGAAGAAAAAATCAATAAATGACTAGACACTACATCTCAAAGCCCTAGAAAAAGAAGAACAAACCAACACTAAAAGAAGTAGAACACAGGAAATAATTAAAATCAGGGCTAAAATCAATGAAATTGAAACAGAAAAAAAATTTAAAAATAGACAAAACAAAAACTGGTTCTGCAAAAAAATAAATAAAATTGACAAACCCTTAGCCACCCTAACAAAAAGGAAAGAGAAAACCCAAATTACTAAAATTTGTGATGAAAAAGGAAATATTGTGACAAACTCTGTTGAAATAAAGAGGATAATTAGAAACTATTTTGAAATTTACACTCCAGTAAAATAGAAAACCCTCAAGACATCAACAAATTTCTAGAGGAATATGACCTATTTAAACTGAACCAGGAGGACATTCACAACTTAAACAAATGAATTACAAACAAGGAAATAGAAGACACCATCAAAAGCCTACCAATCAAGAAAAGTGTGGGACCAGGCAGATTCTCAGCTGAGTTCTACAAGACCTACAAAGAAGAACTAACTCCAAAACGCCTCAAATTATTCCATGAAATAGAAAAGGAGGAAACCCTTTCAAACTCATTGTACAAGGTAGTATCACCCTGATACCAAACTCAGACAGACATATCAAAGAAGGAAAATTTTAGACCAATATCACTGATGAATAAAGATGCAAAAATTTTCAATAAAATGTTGGCAAACCACATACAAAAAAATATTTTAAAAAATAGTGCACCATGATCAAGTGGGTTCATTCCAGGGATGCAAGGTTGTTTCAACATACAGAAATCAATAAACATAATCCATCACATCAATAGACTTAAAGATAAGCATCATATGATTTTATTAATTGATGTAGAGAAAGGATTTGACAAAATGAAGCACCATTTCATGTTTAAAACACTAAAAGACTCGGGATAGTAGGAACATACGTCAACATTGTTAAAGCTATCTAAACCTAAGGACAACATCATCCAAAATGGAGAAAAGTTGGAAGAATTCCCTCTAAAAATGGGAACAAGACAGAAATGCCTTCTTTTACCACTTCTATTCAACATAGTTCTTGAAGCTCTAGACAGAGCAATTAGACAAAAGAAATTAAAGAAATACAAATTGGAAAAGAAGAACTCAAACCATCATTATTTGCCAATGACATGATACTGTACTTAGAGGATCCAAAAAATTCCACCAGAATTAATGAATAAATTCAGCAAAGCTGCATGATATAAAATCAACACCCTTAAATCAAATGCATTTCTATACATTAGTGATGAATCCTCTGAAAGAGAAATCAGGAAAACTACCCCATTCACAATAGCCTAAAAAAAAGTAAAATACTTGGGAATCAATCTAACAAGACAGGTGAAAAACCTCTACAATGAAAACTACAGAACACTAAAGAAAGAAATTTTACAAGATCTTAGAAGATAGAAAAATCTTCTATGCTCTTGGATAGGCAGAATCAATATTGTCAAAATGGCCATACTACCCAAAGTGCTATACAGATTTAATGTGATCCCAATTAAAATACCAATGTCATTCCTTATAGAATAGAAGAAGCAACCATGAAACTCATTTAGAAAAATAAGAGATCCAGAATAGCCAAAACAATCTTTAGCAATAAGAGTGAAGCAGGAGGCTTCACAATACCAGACCTAAAATTACACTACAAAGCTATATTAACAAAAACAACATGGTATTGGAACCAAAATAGACATGTAGACCAAAGGTACAGAATAGAAGACCCAGAGACAATCCCACATAAATATACTTATCTCATACTAGACAAAGGTGCCAAATACATACACTGGAGAAAAAATAATCTCTTCAACAAATGGTGCTGGGAAAACTAGAAATCAATATGCACAAGAAAACTAAATCCCTTTCTCTCACCATGCACAAAAATCAACTCAAAGTGAGACAAGGACCTAGGAATTGGACCAAAGACCCTGCACCTAAAGAGGAAAAAGTAGGCACAAACCTTCATCATATCAGATTAGGCCTTGACTTCCTTAACAAAACTCCTAAAGCACAAGAAATAAAACCAAGAATCAATAAACAGGATGGATTCAAACTAAAAAGCTTCTTCTCGGCAAAACAATCAATGAGGTGAACAAAGAGCTTATGTTCTGGGAGCAAATTTTTGCCACACACACATCAGGTAGAACACTGATCTCCAGGATATATAAAGAACTCAAAATACTTAACTCCAAAAAAAAAAAAAAAAAAAAACAACCAATCAATAAATGGGCTAAGGAGCTGAACAGACACTTCTCAGAAGAAGATATACAATAGACTGACAAATATATGAAGAAATGTTCAACATCTCCAGCAATTATAGAAATGCAAATCAAAAACTACTTTAAGATTTTATCTTACTGCCAGTCAAAATGGCAGTTATCAAGAATACAAGCAGCAATCAGTGTTGGTGAGGATGGTGGGAAAAAGGCAGACTCAAACATTGCTGGTGGGACTGCAAATTGGTATAATCAATCTGGAAAGCAGTATGAGTTATTTTATGTCATGCCTTGCATGGGTTTACCAATGAGCTGGGAGTCCCGTGGGACAAGGGTACCAAGGGGTCCTTAGGAAGGATAGAATGGGGTCCCACAGGATGAGGGTATGGGGTGGTTGGTCTACAGAGTCACTTCACGCAGACTCTGGGGCCTGGTAAAACTGCTCTGCTGGAGCAGATGCAGAATCCATTTATTCCAGAAAGTACAACAGCTTATGTATGGTCCTTGGACCAATCATGGCCCCAAGGTTACAACCAATGGGGTACTGCTCTGTCAGGTGTGCAGTCCATCGGCATAGAATGGGAAAGAGGGAGGGGAGGGCTTGAAGTTATGAGGAGTGTTCCTATAGTATGGAGATTTCTTAGAAAACTTGGAATGAAACCACCATTGACCCAGCTTGGTCTACACTGGAATGGGTGGGACCCAGCTTGGTCCCACTCCTTGGTCTACACCGGAATGACTTAAAAACAGAATACTACAGGGACGCAGCCACATCAATGTTTATAGCAGCACAATTCACAATTGCTGAACTGTGGAAGCAACCTAGATGCCCTTAGATAGATGAATGAATAAAGAAACTGTGGTATATATACACAATGGAATATGACTCAGCAATAAAAGTGAATAAAATTATAGCATTTGCAGGTAAATGGATGGAGTTGGAGTACATCATGCTAAGTGAAGTAAGCTAATCCCAATGAACCAAAGGCTGAATGTTTTCTCTGTTGTATTATGGGAGTAGGGGTGCGAAACATGAGAGAAACAAAGGAACTTTGGATAGGACACAGGTAAGGTAGGGGAAAGGAGCAAACATGGGGATAGCAAAGATGGTGGAATGAGAGGGACATCATGACCCTAGGTACATGTATGAGGACATGAATGGTGTAACTCTATCTTGTTTATAACCAGAGAAATAGAAAATTGTGCTCCATATGTGTACTATGATTTGAAATCATAGTTATTCTATTTTATGCATTATTCTATTTTAAACAAATAAAAATAAACAAATTTTAAAAATTTATTAAACTTGTATAATATATGAAATTTTTAATGCAAGGAATTTATAGTATATAGCTAGCAAACTACTGAATTCTTTGGTAGGAAAATATATACTGAAACATCTGATACCAGTTTAAATCATTATATATTTTACTAAGCATTTCTGTGACACTAGGTATCCTACGTACATAAAATCAGTTACTCAGATGTCTACTCAACATTCTTCAAAATTTTTTAAGAAGAATTGTAATCTTTAGTAGATGCTATTGTGTAGAAATTCCTCTTATATATTCCTTGGAATTAGTAGGTTTTGAATAAGATAGGCAGAAATCAATTACCACATTGAGTACTTAAAAGAAAATTGTATTAAGACTTTAAATTCCTCACTAGTACCCACCTACTCTAGAATCTTTGATTCAAATTCTTGATTTATATACTAAAATTTTATTTGCTTAGGAAGACTGTTTGCATAAGTTGGGCTCTCTTTCAAAGTTTATACTAGGGAGAGATTTAACAAACACACTTTGAAGACTCAATATACTCCTCAAGTAAATTACCACTATTACATTATATTTAATCTCTTGATTTTATGTGCATTTAGAAGTTGTATGACCAGTGATCTCCAATTGACCTTGACAGTAATGAAGAGGAAAAGTTTTCCAGAATGTATTAGTAAGCTATTTGTTAAAAATCAGCTTGTTAATATTACCATGTTTCTCTCTAAATATTACCATTATTTCTCTCTTTCAACACCCTTTGGTATTAATTTGTGCATATGGGGTTTTCATTATTTTTTCCTTTTATTCCAGTAAAAAGAGCAACTCTGAAAGCCAGTCCCGATACTGAAATCATTGTTGTACTGTGAACACATTCCAGGTTTTCCTTAACATATCTCCATCTTTATTTTATAATAGAAATGTTGATTACCATGTGAAACTGAAAACCAAATATAAAATAATGCATTTTGACATAAAACTTAACATTTCAATATATCCCAGTTTGCTCTCCAAAGCAATAATTCACGAGAAGTTTTGCCATAATTGAATTAGTCTTTTGGTTTTATGGTTAAGACTTATGTTTTTATTATCCAAAAGTAACATCTCTTTCTTTAGTGTACCCTTTGAATATTTCTTAGATTTAAACACATACTAAACACTTGAGGCATGCTTTTTAGTTCTCATCTTTAAATGTTCCATTCATATTAAGAAAAGGTATCTGTAATGTGTGTAATTCTATACACAAGGTAGATAACTAATTTCTCAGGTATTAGTCTCACAGTTAACTACCTGGCTTGCCTTGGCATATTTTTTCAAGGTTAACGTTGTTTTTCTTTTCTTAAATAGTATCAACAATTTAGGGTTTTTTTTTTTCACAGTAAAATAAAATTTCTTATTCAATTACACATTAATTGCATGTCTATAAAATAATAATCCTCGTGCTAAGCATGAAGAGTAAGGGAGTATGACGAGTCTTTGCCCTCTACAAAAACTACCCCAGAATCTTCTTGTGAAATAAAGGACTCAAAGATTCAAAGTGGTGTAATAGTTGTTTTGAAGAAAGCGGGTTGAAAGTACCATAGAGAATACAATGGACGATTAACAAGACTAGAGGTTTACAAGAAGTCTGGAAGTTTTCTGGGAGGAAATAATATGATGAAGTGAAGAGAGGAAAACATGCCAGAGATGAAAAAGAACAAATGGTAATGTGTCTAAGTATTCACCAGAATATTTCTCTTCTCCTCCTGTTCTTCTGTTGCATTAAATTATTTCGGTCACTGTCCTAAAGTTTTCCTCCTTCTTCCTCTTCTGTTGTGGTAACAAATATTGCCACATGGAGTTAAAAAAGTGAGAAAGCAGAGAGAGGAGAGAAAGATAGGAGAGAGAGATGAGAGGGAGAGGAAATGAGAGGAGTGGAAAGAAGAGACGGGAGGGGAAGAAAGGGGAGGGGAGGGGAGGGATAAGAGGATAAGAGAGGAGAGGATAAGAGAGGAGAGGACTTGGGAAAAGAGGAACCTGTTCAGAATATCTGGAAATTAAGTGGAAGCTGATTCAAAAATTGGCTGTCATCCTGTTCCTGTCCTAGGAGATTCTTCAAACATCAGAGATTAGCCTGGGGCTCAGTGATCATGTAGCTTTCAGAGAAATTGATTGCCCTTAGAGATCCTGCCCTGTCTTAGAACAATTAGTACATGCAGATTTTATACTACTAATTCATTCTTTGAACTTGTGCAAGTCACAGAGAATCAAATCACAGGCATGAAAAGCACTTTTCCACCAAAACCTAGTAAGGAATAATATTCTAGGCAGAAAAAAAGTCCACAAAATTATGGACATATGAGAAAACATTACAATGTATGATAAAAGTACATACCTTCAGGAGTGAGATTGAAGTTTTTGTATAGCCAGCCTCTGTTTGGATTGTACTTGATAGGGTCTGTATTTTCAAAATCTCCATTAAAGTGCCCCATAAGACTAAACTAAAAAAAATATGAAACACATAGCCTCTGGGGAAATTTCTCAAGACAGAAAATTTTGGTGGAAAAAAGGACATTTCTTTTTTAGACTCATGCTTTTTCCTTATAATTTTTAATGTGTTTTGCTATTATTAGTTGATATATACAGTTACCTTGATATTCATTTCTTCAAAATAGTTGCAACAAATATTAAAATAAATTGCATAATGAGCCATCAGTTTTACATTGAGAAGCACATAAAACCTGTAAGTACTGGGAAGATATTGAAAAGATTTAAGAAAACTGTCACATGACTGGATTTATAATTAGAATATTCCAAAATAAATCTATATTAGATTTATTTTTTGTTTTCTATTTCCATGTAAACTGCCAGTGGAATTTTTATAGAGATTGTGTTGAATCTGTACATTATTTGGTATAATATGGAGATTTTAACAATATTAATTCTTCCAATCCACAAACAAGGAATGTCTTTTCATTTTGTGTGGCTTTAATTCTTTCATATATATAAAAATATTTATTTCATATCTCACTGTACATACATGAAATATATATTGTACATATATGTAAAATATATATATATATACATATGTATATATAGAGAGGAAAACTGAAATATTTTTCTGTAAGATTTGGTACATAGCAATAATACCAACTCCCACTTCTATTAAATATAGTGCTAGAGGTATGACCAAAAGCAATCAGACAAAATAATTCTAATAATAGTGATGATGAAAATAAAAAGCCATCCCAATGTGTATATATATATACATATGTGTATATATATATAAATATGTATATATATGGAGAGAGAGAGAGAGATTGGGTCTTACTAGACTGGAACTACTCAAAATTTTGCTGTTGCTGTATTTTTGAGTAATTGGTATTGCAGGCTTACAGACATGCATTACTACATGGAGCTCTTATACTTTTTAATTTATAGATCTTCACTTCCTCGGTTAAATACATTCTCCAATATTTTATTCATTTGGATACTATCACAAATGAGATTGTCTTAAATTTTGTTTTTGGTTATATTTCTAGGGGTCAAATAAATACAACTGGTATTTTATGTTGATTTGAATCCTAATTTATTAAATTAATTAATTAATTTTTAGTTCTGTGGGGGGATTGTTTAAGGGATTTCTACATACAGCTTATATCATCTGACTAAAGAAAATAATTTTACCTCTTCCTTTCTGATTGGGATGGCTTTTTATTTTCATCATCACTATTATTGTAATTATTTTGTCTGATTGCTTTTGGTCATACCTCTAGCACTATATTTAATATAAGTGGTAGTTGGTATTATTGCTTTGTACCAAATCTTACAGAAAAATATTTCAGTTTTCCACTGATTATGGTATTAGCTGTGCTTTCCAAAAATGGCTTTGTTGTTGCTGCTGCTGCTTTGGCAGAAATTTCCCTCTATACCTATTTTGTTGAATGTTTTTATTATTAGAGAATTTAATCATCCTTCATATTCATTTTCCTAGTTACTCAAGGATTAATCCCATTTATGTATATGTCCCTAAAGACCAAAAACAGACACAAAATTCTTTTTTTTAAATATCTTTATTTTATTTATTTATTTTTATGTGGTGCTGAAGATTGAACCCAGCATGCGAGGCAAGCACTCTACCACTGAGCCACAACCCCAGCCCCAAAAAATTCTTAAGAAAGAAAAGCAAAGTTGGAGGTATCAAACTCCTTTATTTCAAATCACATTATAAAACAATAGTCGTCAAAATGGTATAGTACTGGCACAAAAACATACATACAGATCAATGAAACAGAATACAGAGCCCAGAAATAAATGCAAACGTAAAGGGTAAACTAATTTTGGACAAGGTCACCATGGAAACATATTTGGGAAATGATAGTCTCTCCAACAAATGATGTTCAGAAAGCAATGAAACTGAACTCTTATCTTACACCATAAATAAAAATTTATTCAACAGGGAAGAAACTATTTTACAAAATTGTAAACCATAAAATGCCTAGAAGAAAACATGGGAAAATCTCCTTTAAATTGTTATTGACAATAACTTTTTGGATATCACACCAAAAGCTCGGATAAGAAAAGGGAAAAATAACTGACAACGTCAAACTCAAAAGATTCTACATAGCAAAGAGAAACAATCATTACTTGGACATGCAGCTTTCATTATGGGAGAAAATATCTGTAACCCATATATCTGACAAAAGTAATTTATAAAATTTTTTTATTCACCTCAACAGCTAGAAAACAAACCAACTGAAGAATGAGGAATAGACTTGACACTTCTCAAAAGAAAATATACAAATGGTTAAAGGTAAATAAAAAAGTATTCAACATCACTAATCATCAGAGAAATACAAATCAAAACCACAATGGGGTATTATCTCATACTTGTTAGGATGACTATAACAAAAGTTAAGTGATGATAAGTTTTGATGAGGATGTGGAATAAAGGGAACATTTGAAATCGATGAAGCCATTTTGGAAAATATAAATTACTCAAAAAAATAGCAGTCATATGGCTGGCCCATTAATCCTTATGTTGAGCATACATCTAAAGGAAATGAAATCAGATTCTTATAGACATATTTAGACTCCTAAGTTCATTGTAGCTTTTTTCACAACAGCTGATATATGGAAACAATAATGAATGAATGGATAAAAATATTGTGATCTATCTATAAAGAGTGGAATATTTTTCAGTCTTAATAAAAGAGATAGTACCATTTCCTACAATATGGATGAAACTTAAAGATCTTGAACTAAGTGAAATAATGCCGATATCAAATAAATATTTTGCATGATCTCACTTATATACAGAATGTTAAAATGTCAAATAAATACAGTTGTGGTTACCAGAAGTTGGGGTAGGCAAGAGATGTTCAAAAGCAAGTCAGAGTGCATGCACTTGCAACTATGTAGGGTGAAAAATTCTTGAGACATAATGCATAGAATAAGGACTATACAAAGTAATATTCCATTTTATATTAAAATTCTGCTGAGAGAATAAAATTTAGGTACTCTTTCCATCTACACACACAGGGTAACTATGGGTAGTGATGAACAGGCGAACTTATTGGACTGTAGAATTAATTCTCTATGTTTATTAGTATTAAAATATCATTTGTAAACCTTAAATATATTAAATTAAAAGGCTCAAATTAACACAAAGACATTGAGTGCATACAACTGTATCAATTTAAAGTAGATAGCATATGCTGAGATGGTGTTAGGAGGCAAGAGACTTACTTAAGGTAACATGTAAATAGATAAGGAAAAGAAAGAGGAATTCCTCTGGGAAACACTCCAAACTGCAATAATGATCTGGAATCTATTAAAAAAAAAAAAAAAAAAAAAAGCAGCTAAGAAGGAGAATTTGGCAGAGTGGGCTGTGGTTGAAGAAAAAGTCAAGCCTCAGCATTCCTGCTGTGCACATGTGCTGACTGGGCTTCCCATTGAAGAGCATGGTTTATATAGAAAGATTCAGAAGATTCCAGAATTGCTGCAGCATCAGGCAAATTTTGTCTGGAAGCATTTTGAAGGCCAATATGTATTCTGTGCAGACCCACTTCTCCTTACACATTTGAAGAGAAACCTCTTTAAGTTTGTAGTGGCCACATTTCCTAAGGAAAAACAGAAATAGAAAGTAAGGAGAATGAAATTCTGTCCCCACTTCCAGCCTTAATTACTACTGGTCATTTTTTTGCTCCAATAATCTTTCCAAATTTCTTTTACTTTCAGCTGCATTTCTACTGGTCTTGGTACCTTTCCTTGTGCAGTGACAAAATTCTTATTTCTTGAAACAATGATATTTCCCCCATAAAAAAATTCCATGCCACCTGAAGAGGCACTCCATCAGTTCTCTTAGAATAGTGCCAAATGCAGCTTTCTGGGCATAAATTGCAAAGCTGTACTCAGAATAGGTGATTGTTATTTTGGAAAGAAATCCCAGATTCTTTTAAAATGGAAAAGGCATATTGGATATTAGGAAGTGGCAATGTATATATAAACTTTGTTAAGAAGGAATCCAGGCTGTTGGGCTAATGTACAATTTCTAGCTCTGCCTCCATGGACACTCCATTTATGGCCCACCATAAATTCTCATTATTTTTTTAAAAATTAAACACACACACTCCCAAACCAAAGCCACATATAATGTACTTAAAATGTATTAATTTTCTCTACCAAATTTAGCATGGCAGTTTAAATTGGGAGCACAGCTTGGATTATCCTGCATCAGTGCAGAATTGTTTTAGTTACTTTAATCGCTAGACTAATAAATTAATTGAAGATGTATAAAGGACTATTACCTCACATTTTTGAGATACTTAGGAGTGGCAGCAAATGGCACCCTTCACCTCCCCTTCTCCTTACAAAAAATGGTGTTATACTCTTTCAACTTTTTAATTTGCTACCTAGCCAAATTAAATGGTTTCACAAGTTCTCACTTGGTCTTCCCCACTGTAATAGTTCTTTTGTCACTGGATAAAGGATCTATGAGAAAGGTTCCAACTGTCAAGGATGTAAATGCAATTGTATGTTCAGTCTTAGGAACTGACCACCAAGTGAGTTCAGAGATTCTGTAGACCCCTGGATGTTAGCTGGGCTTTCAGTTTTGCCACCATCCTAATGGGAAGTATGATAAAGTTTGATTCTAAGAATTGACAGCACCTCAGAGTTTCACCAGTTTATCCATAGATCTAATGTTTCCCAAGTGCTCAGTGCACGTTAGCAAAAAGTTTTAGGTTCAATTGAGAAAAGATTTGGGAATCATTATGCAAATACTTGCTCTAAGGTTGGAAAGTACTTTCTCCTGAGGACATGTCATCATTTCATTACACAGTTGAGGCTAAAATACTGTCTAAGTTCCAAAAATTAGGCAAAAGACCGTAAATTTTTTTTCAATTATTTTTATTGTGGATTATAGATGTGAAATAAATTTACCATCTTAACTCTGTTTAAGTGTATGTTTTATTGACATTAAATACTTTATAATATTGTGGTATCTTTACCAACATACTACTCCAAAACTGTTCATCTCATAAAACTGACACTATATATTCATTAAAAAAAAAAAAAAAAAAAACCTCCTGATTCCTCCTTTTCTGGTCTCTGACAAACACCATTCTACTTGATGCCCATATTTTAACCACTTTAAGTATCTCATGTAAGAAAAATAACATAGTGTTTGATTTTTGTCACTGGATTATTTCACTTATCAGAATGGCTAAGATTCATCCATATTGATCCATGTTGTAGTATCTCAGAATATTCTTACTTTTTAAGGCTGAATGATATTCTATTGTATATTTAAACCATATTTTGCATATACACTTCTACATCAAAAGTCACTTCCACATTTCAGCTATTATAAATAATTCTGCCATGAACATGGGTGTGTACAAATATTCTTTGAGACCCTGCTTTCAATTCTTTCAAAAATGTATCTGGAAGTAAATTGTTGGATCATGTGATAATTTTAATTTTTTGAGAAATCATCATACTGTTTTCCTTAGCAACTTACTATTTTAAATCCCCATCAACAGTACACAAGTGTTCCAATTGCTTCACATCCCCACCAGCACTCACATTAATGGATATGATATAGTATGTCCTAGCAATTTTAATACATATTTTTTCTAATTATTAACAATGCTAAGTATATTTCCATGTGCTTATTGGCCATCTGTATAACTTCTTGGGGCAAATGTCTGTTCAAGTCTTTTGTCCGTTTTTGAATTTGATGGCTTGTTTTTTTTTTTGTTATTGTTGAGTTTTAGAAGTATTCTACATATTCTGGATATTTATATCTCTTCAAATATGTAATTTTCAAATATTTTCACTCTCTATTGATTTTTATTCTTTTGTTAGTGTTTTTTTGATGTACATTTAAAAAAATTGAGCATGAAGGCCAATTGTCAGTTTTTCCTTTTGTTGCCTTTTCCTTTGGTATCATGTCCAAGATATAGTTGTCAACAACTTTGTGAAGTAACTGCCTTATTGTTTAAGAGGTCCTTAAATCTAAGCTTTGCTTTTAGGTCTTTGATTTATTGTGAGTCAATTTGGGGGTATAGCATAAATTAAGGACTAACTTCATTCTTTGCATGTTAATATCTAGTTTCCACAGCACCATTTGTTTAAGACTATCCTTTTCCCACTGAATAATCTAGATAATCCTGTGAAAAAACAACTGGACCATAAATTATTTGACCATGTTCAAATAATATACAAGAGAATATTATTCAGCCTTAAAAAGGATAGTCTTTGTTGGTCAACTACCCTCAGTGCAGTAATGCTGGCACTTCCTTATTTTCTAATAAAATAAAATGGCTAATATGGGAATCAGTATTCTATTCCATTTATCAATGTCTGCTTTTATGATAGTACCACACTTCTTTGATTACTCTAGCTTTGTAGTAAGTTTTGAAATAAGGTATTGTGAGTTCTCCAGCTTTTTTGTTTTTACAAGATTGTTTTGGCTATTTGAGTCCCCTTGGGATTCTATGTGAAATTTAGAATATTATTTTATCTATTTCTATAAATAATGCCATTGATATTTTGATAGAAATTTCATTAAATTTATAGATCACATTGGGTAATATTAACATCTTAACAATATTCAGCTTTCTGGATGAGTTTCCATTTGTCTACTTCAATTTATTTCCACAATGTTTTGTAGTTTCCATTATATGTGGCTAAGGGATCACAGATTTTTATTGAGGGACCCTCAGTCTCCTACTCTCCCACATTTCACTGTTTTGATCATTTATATTGTGCAGTATCATCCTTGGCTGCCAATTTATTTTGCTGTTAAGAAGGCCATCTTCTAATATTCTTTGCATCATTCTCTGGTTTTGTCTCCCTTGGCTGCCCCATGGACTGTTCATCCTGTGAAAATTGTGACTGTTTGACGTCTGGTGTGTTATCATGGCCATTTGACCTCTATTTCTTTGAGGTCTGTCATGAAAACAAACCAAGCTGTGTAAAACCCTGGCCTATCATTATCTTTGGCTGTAGCAAAGAGCCAACCACCTCTGAACTGCTTAGTCAAATTGATGTCCCTTTCAATAGGTCATTCTTGAGGAACTTAGTGAATGGTGTGGCAGTTCCTCTGGCCTCATGTAATAATATATTTATTTCTCCAGATCCCATTCCCTGAGCTTTTTAATCTCGTTCATGGAGACCTGATATGGCAATTCAAATAGTTTAACATCATTCAAGAAGGCATTTATTTTACAGGTTTTCCAGAATTTTTTTTAAGTTGCTAGAAGTCACCCAAATAGCAAGTTAGCATGATTCCTTGTTTCCTTATTACATACTGTATCTCACCATTACCTCAACTCAATAAAACATCTCTTTTTTTAAAGTCTATTTCAGTCCTCTTAGTCAACCATCCTTGCAGTGCAGTAACTCTGGCATTTATTTATCTTCTTATAAAATAAAATAGCTAACTTTTGCAGCTTCTTTGGAACATAGACATTTTCCTTCATATCACAAATCTAGCATGAACTTGGCTAGATTTTTCTACACTTGATAGTAGCCAAGTAGTTGGGAAAAACTCTTAAAGGGATAAATCTTGTTACAGTGATGAAGAAAGTCCTCTTTGGTGCCTTTGTACTGAGGGAAATGAATCTTCTTATCAGGGAGTACAGAACACTTCTGTAAACCTTTAAGGTTGAAGAGTTTAGTTAACCAAAATATTGGGTGCTTTATATCCAGATGCCCCCTTTCCATGAGTTACAGTGTCTGGTGTTTTCAAACATTACCTTAATTTAGCACTACTGACCTTCATATACTGTAGATTAAATTATCTTCAAAGCTCAAGGACCCTAATATTAATTCCTGTTTAGACTCCATATTTTTCTGCTCTGCCACAATCTCAGGAAAAAGCCTCTTTGTAAGCTACCAAAGAGGCACTTGACCTTTATGCTTAGTTTTCAATATTTTGTTAATAGCAGTTACTCAAGAGTAAAACATAACCTAAAAGTGAGGATATATTCAAATACTATTAAAATTCAATTTGTCATATGATAACAAAAGCAAATAAAGGTTTTTCATTGTGACTTATCTTCTCTTTAAAAATACATCCTTTAATTCTTGGCATATTAATTACAAAATATATTTATCAAAGCAGCATCAATATATTAAATATTATAATAATCTCATGGCATTACATAAACTTTTTACATAATTACATTAAATTATGGGGATGATATACTATTTCTGTAGACTTTTGGAGGTTTTTCTGTACCCTTTGGCAATTTTTTAAAAAGATAAGAAAATTAGAATGAAGAGAAGAAAGAAAATTTTTTAAAAAGCAAAAAAGAAGACAATGGGAAAAGTATCAAGCAAAGGTAAACATCTTTGTAATGTAAGACTTTTTGTATAAGTAGATAGTGAATGTGACATTAATGAAATTGATGATTTCAACTAAAGAAAATAAATTATATTTTTAAAAAAAGTAAATTCAGGTTTTAGCTATTTGCCAATAAAGTGGTTATAGTCCTGTATTAATTTGTTTTTCCAAATGAACAGTTGGGGATTGAAGTAGTTTGAGAAAACACTTGAAATTATCTCATAAGTGTCTATCATCCCAACATTCTCCAACTACAGACAGAAATAATTTCTCCAAAACATGGAAATATGTGCATATACACCTGAACAGACATGAACAAATTCACAAAAGTTAATGCCAAAAGTATAGACAACCTTTTTTTCCCAAAGATTACATTTTAAAATAAATTCAAATTATTATATAATTGTTGAATATAATCTATTTACTCATATAAAATTAGTCAGTTTATGATTTTAACCTTGTATTTATACTTGTATTTTATTTTTATTGTGAACACTGTTTTATATTTAATAATTTATTTACAAAACCTATTGAATGTTAATCACATTATATATTTGATGCCTTTGACATATAATTTTGTTTGGAATAATCAACATATAGTTTGACTCACATTATGAAATCTAAATACTTTTGAATTCTGAACCCTTATAATTTAATACTATTATAACTTCTAACCACTTATGAATTTTGAATTCATAAAATATATTTTTATGAAATATATTTTTTAATACTAAATATATTTATTTATATATTTTTAATACATAAAATATATTTTTTAATACTAAAATATATTTTATTCAATTTTAGTCACCCAAAGAAGAGGCAAAAGTGACAATAAAGTGTGCTATTTAATGCATTATTGATGTATAAGTACATTTCAGAATTGATACCAAACAAAGTGGTTAAATACTAATGAGGTAATGTAATAGGCATTCAAAGGGATCTTCTGCCCAGTATTTGAAGATCAGAAGGTCTTTCTGAGTCATTTCAAATTTAAGAAATCTGGTAATTTGAGCAGAGGTTATTTCAGGTGAAAATGAGCTATCTTTTCCAAGTTTATATGAATTTACTCAGTGAGTTTGTTTATGCTTAAAGTTCCTTCCTTCTGGAAAATCATATATTGGGTTTTCTTTCTTATAATATCTTATTATAAATAAGTTTTTATTCTAGTATAGTTTTCAACATTTATTCCTTTGAATTTAAAGAAATGTGAGACTTTAGAAAATCAGCAGCAAAATTTTCTTTCTTCAGTAATATCATTTTACAAGGGAAGTGTGAAATTCATAAATAAAAAGTATAAGTCAAGGATGTGAAGTCTATAAAAATATTTTGAAGAGAAAATATAAAGGACAAAGGGGAAAGAAGTGAATTATGAGATACTGAATTAGTGAGTGACTAATGGTACTTCTTTTAGGTCTAACATACTTAAAAAAAAGGTGATATAAATAGGAGATTGATATTTTAAGTCTAACATACTTAAAAAAAGGTGATATAAATAGGAGATTGATATTTTGGGATAAAAATTGTATCTTATCACTCCAGATAAGGTAAAATAAAAGGTGTATTAAGATTAGGAATTAGAAAGATAGAATAATACTTTGTTGTTCCAATAAGGAAGGTGTTCAAATTTAAAAATTCAGAGATAGAGTAATTCCAAGAGTCAGCAAAGTATGTTTCATCATCCCTAGTGTAAGATGGCTGATTGAAGCTCAAGTCATGGAATGAGAACATTGAACATGAACATTGTCTATTGTACTATCTGCAAGTGTACAGCTAGATAATGTTGAACAACTGACAACAAAATGTCATGTATGAGTGTGTTTTCATAATTAAAATCAAATCATTTTAAATTTGATTTCATATTTAAATAAATGAACCATATCTGTTCTTCTCTGAAATTGGGCCATTGGAAAATTGATATTCATTCCATTTCAATGAATTACACAAATGTTAAATGGGTTTACCATTGACCTTTCTTGACACTGCAACATCACCAACTGGTTCATGGTTCAAAACTCATACATATATTATTCAAAAATGTATTTAAGAATTTACTAATTACTGAGCACAGTTGTAGTTGCTCTTTATGTAGAAACACACCACATAGTAAATGTTCACAGGTCAAGGAGTGTCCCTAAGTATTAGAATTTCTACTCTTAGTAAGATATTAATCTCTAAGTCATGTGGAATACACTATAGGTAACAACTACAATGATATCTATGAAATTCTTCATACTAAAAAAACTTTAGTTAAGATATTAGGTAGTAAATAAGACTACACATTCAGCTAATTACTATGTCCTGAAATTTTATATCTAGAAATTAGAAAAAAGAAAAAAATGTATTTTTCTAAAATATGATAATTACTTATGATTTTTCCTTAGAAAAAATTCTATTTAACCTTTGAACACATGCTCACCAAACTCTTCAAAAATTGTTCAATTTGGGGAATGGTGTTGTAATCCATATCTAAAACCTTCTTGTATTTTAGGATATCCAAAATAGCTTTAAATAATTTCTTGAGATCAAAGTGAAATATATCCAAACAGAATTTTTTTCTTCAAATAAGATCTTTCTCTAGCAATGTATCTGTTTTTTTAAATATAGTCCTCTGCTTTCAATTATCTTGAAGCAAATATTTCACTACTCCTATAATTATTCAATCACAGAGATTCATTTTCCTTCACCAAACATGATATTTCTTTATGAAATTCCTGCTCATTTCTCCTATTCACCAAACTCATATCTTTAACTTTAATGTCACATTATTAAAATAATCTTCAGCATAGCTTTCTATAATAAATTTATAATCCAAACAGAAAATTCCAGATCATACTGATTTTGAAATGGCTGCTGGATTTTGCAGCCCTGAATTTTGACATCTGAGTATTGTTTTCTCTTAATATCTGTGTTAATTATCATGATCACATCAGTTCTTGGAGAGACATTTCTGCCTCTCATCCAAAAGGAGTCCATAAAGCACCACAACTGAGAGCAATTGGAGTATTTAATCAAACTCTTCCAGTGATTTGGTGTTAACAAAAGTACAAATACCAGGAAGACAATGAAATTAGAACTTTTGACTCCCCAATATTTAGAATGCTTGTCTTTAACATGGAGTGCACTAAGAGAATAATTCTTCTCCAGGGTTCTGACTGCCTCTACTTTTTGAGTCTCCTCTCAACAGCGCAATGTGAGAGTAACCTGAATATATCTAAACTCCTTAGAACTGAGGCCCTGAACAATGAGATTCAGAAAGAGCGAAGATTTCCCTTTGGCAACTGAGATTTCATTTCCTAGAACACATATTATTTTTATTGGCTGACCAGAATCTGAGCCATTTCCATGTGTGGGAAATGCCTGAACTTCTGAGTTGAAATGTCTTCTTATGTTATCTCCCAACTAGAAGTAATATGTGATGTAGGTTTTGCCAAATGATTGCTGTTTCTTAAGAATGAAATCACAATATAGTGGTAAAAAGTAGAGGAGACATTTATGGTGGTTTAAAAATGGAACTTCCAGGAACAGAAAGTGATATCAGAGCTGGTGACAGCTTTTTGTGTATTGGATATTGGTAAAGGGTAAGATGTAGCATTTGAAGATTGGTGTGGTGCTTTTGTTTCATTTAGGAAAGTGCTTCTCAAAGATTATCTCAAGTAGTAGCAGCAAGAGTAACATTTGGGACTTGTTAGGAAGCAAATTCTCAGGCCCCAATAAACACTACTAAACCAAAGAAACTCTTCTGGTTTAGAGTTTCATCTGTTTTAGTAGAAGAATGAGACCTATCAGTGTGTGATTCAGCAAGACCTCAAGTTTGATGAACACTGGAGTGTGAGGAATGTTTAATTAGGAGACTACTTTAGGTTACCTGTAACACTTGACTTAGTTCTTATACAATTTTTTGCTGTTGGCATCTCTGTCTCTGCATAGTATGAGCAACATTAACTGATCTTGGCATAAACCAGAAGCACAGACATTGCAATATGAACCATTAAATGAACAAAATCTTTGCCCTAGAAGACTTTTGTTTAAATGGTTTGTTTTCATTTTTGTATGTAAAAAACCTACAAATCCTCTTTCCTTGATCCTCATGCATTTTCTTTGAAACTTTCTTTTTATCTATTCCTGCTTAATTTTGGTGATTTCATATTATGCATTATATCTTGTGTCTGATCTGAGAATGGTGCTAACGCCCACAACTACTGCATTCTGTGGTTGATATACTATTAGCAGAATGTCCAGTTGCTGTGTTTCTCAAAAGGAAGTTTCAGCCATTCAATAATTCATATATTATCTCCTGGTAGAATTAGAAAATCTATGTGGTTATGGTTTATGCTTTAGACTTTTATATTCTGCTCATTAAACAGCACAGTAAAACTCAAAATACCTATAATTTATTCATTGTATACAAAACTTTGGTGTTATCACCAGTTTGATTAGTCAAATTATTTAGTTTACATTTTACAGTTTTCAATAAACATAAATCATAGAACCAAGTGCCCTATTAAAAATAAACAATGCAATTGGATTTCACATTCAGTTCTTATATTATTTTCAATCTTTTAAAAATCTTCTAATTAGGAACCATCTATAAATCTCCATGCTCTTATAAATATCACCTCTATGACTCAGAATTTATTGATGATGTATTCTTAATAGTACTGTGATAAGTATTGTTGTAGATTCTACATAGCACCTTTTATAAAAAAATAGAGCTTATTCTCTCCACCTGGAACTTTGGCAGCCCTACTAACCAGCTTTGAGCAAAAATTATGGTAGTGGTGAATTTGTGAATTTGTGTGCATCCCCAGGCACATGAAATTTGGCAGCTTCTACATTTGTCTTCTTGGAATATTTCTGCTTTATTATAAGTAAGTCTAGTCTAATCTCATGGAAGATGAGAGGCCCTATTGAGAAGATCTAAGGTGACTTAGCTAAGAGCCAACTACATATATGAGTGAGACCTCTTGACTTCCCAGAATAGCTGCTCTGCTAACTGATGACAATAACCAGCAGCCCAGATACAGCCAGAAGAACCACCCAGCCAAACAACAGCAATTGAAGACATTATAAATGGTAGGTTTAATCTAGAATGTGATTGTGATGTTTGTCTGCATTCATCAGCCTTTTGTTACTGAGGACAAGAACAACTTAGAGAAAAAAAAGTTCATTTGGGGCTCAAGGTTTCAGGGGCTCTATGCATAGTAGGCTGACTATTGTTTTGGGCCTGAGAAGGCAAAGAAAATCATGACATGGGGGCATGTTGGAGAGCAGTTCAGCTTAAGGCAGCCAGGAAGCAGAGATGAAGGAGAGAGAGAGATGGGAAGAGAGAAAGGAACTAGGGAAAAAATATAATCCCAAAGAATATGTCACCAGTGACCTACGTCCTCCAGACATGTTTCACTTATCTACAGTTACCACCCAGTAGTACATTCAAATTATTCACTCATGATGGATTAATCCATTGATTATGTTACAACTTTCATAATATAATCATTTCATCTTCATTGCATAAAACAGGAATTTTGGGGGGAACATTAATGATCTAAACCATAGCATTGGTGTTGCAGCAGCATTTAATTAAATAAAAATTTGAAATACTAAGTAATATAATGAATTTTTCTTTTGCTTTAATTTTATGTATATGCTTCTCTCATATCACCAGCAATATTTTATCAGGTATTTTAAAAGGAGTCTTTTGAATTTGCTTTCATTAGACTTTATTTTAAAATAATTAAAAGATGAACATTAAGAAACTTGTTATGAATGAACTAGGAAAATCTGTTCTCAATACCAACTGTGTACTTCCAAAGAAAGATTCTATCATTCTAAATACTATTCCCCCGTTTTCTCCTCTGACAAGGTCATAATTAGTGGGCTTCTCACTGTGAATCTAAAATATGATGACAATTAAAGAGAAATCCCTCTTCAAGCATATGCAGCATCATAAATATAATTTCCAAATAACAAACTGACAATAAACATACAGTGCTCATGTCTGGGAAGTTCTAAGTGCTTAAGTTATCTTTTCATTTCCTCAAGAGTATGGTTTAATGAATCTTTTAAGAATCAATTAAAATATAAATAATAAAGTTATATTATTCATTGAAAATGTCTCTTCTACATGATTTCTTTCTATTATTTTGCTTATAATCCAAATTTTATGTAACAGCTAATCCATGCAATAGGTCAGATACCAGGTACAGAGCTAAAATCTATCAAATCTAAAACTAATAACACATGGAAACATCTTCTCTTATAATTTAATTTTTAGTCTTTTAAATATATTTCAATTTTTTGTTTACATAATTTGTTAAAATTATTCAACTTAATTTTTAAATTTCTACCAAATGCTGTATTATCTACTGATCTTACTGCAAGAAACACAGAACCAAGAAAGTGGGGAAAAAAATCCTCTTCACTATTATAGCTTAAATTCTAAAATGGAAGCAGATGCAAAATACTATAAATAAGTATATTATTAAAAAATATAGTTATTATTATGCATGTTGAATGATAAGAAAAGTCAAATTTTGGGTGGCAATGAGTTTTATACAAAAAATAGAATTGGAAATGGGCATAAAGTCTAAAATTAATGTGGAGGGGGACATTTTATAGATTTGTCTTGGAATGCAATATATTACCCTTATTTGCAATGTCTTAATAGACAAAGAATATGTATTTGAGGAAGAGTCCAATTAAGGGGGAAGAGCAACCTTAAAGACTAATGATGTGTGTCTGTTCTCTTCAAAGTACATGTGGGAGATAAATATAGATGAATAATGGTAAGTGTTAAAGGTATTAGATGCATTTGGAGAGATAAGGAAAGGTCAGATCATCTATAGCCTTGTGGACTATTTTAGGACTTTGGCTTTTACTAGAAGTAACATGAAAGGTGAATGAAAGCATTTATGAACAGAGAACTTGCTGTGATCTAAATGCTGGCATGCCCCAAATTCATATGTTGAAGCCCAATTAGTGGTATCAAGAGTTGGGGCTTCTGGAAAAAGTATTAAGTATGAGGGCTCCATCCTCACAAATGAGATTAATCTCTCTATAGAAAAGACTCCAGTAATCTCCCTCCCTGCTTCCACTATGTAAGCAAACAGAAGATGACATCAATGAGGAATAGGTCTTCACTCCACATCAGATCTGCTTACACCTTGATCACTTCTAGAGATGTGAACAATAAATTCTTTTTTTAAAATATCAAAGTATAAGATATTATATTACCACAACCTAGATAGACTAGATAGCACTCTTTTGATTGAGTTATATTTTTAAATAATTACTTGCATAACTTTATAAAATGACTGGGTGAGTGAGAAGAGTTTGTTGTAATTATCCCTGCAGTAGATAATGGGGACATGGACAAGGGTTATAGAGCACAGGATAGAAGTAAGGGGTGAGATTCTATGCATAATTTAAGAACTGAGCCAACACAATCTGCTGATGGAATGAATGAAGGATGAGAGGCACTAAAGAAGAGGAAGACTAAATTTTTTATTTAAAATGCTGTGGATATTTTTGCATTATGTGACCATCTTTATGATCATTCATTATATAACACTAGGTTGAACGGTTTCACCATAATTATCTTAACCAGTTCCATATGGATGACAGTTTGTAACATTTTAATAAACATGTTCATGAGAACTTAATGTGAGAAACTATGGTAAGCAGAAAAATGGATGAGGCTTATTCTCTGTCCTTGAATATCCTTCAAATCTAGTGTAAGTAACAAACAGATATAAAAATACTTTCAATTTAGTGTATGGAGTTGTAAGATACAGATGCAAAAATGAAGATACACAAGCAGAAACATAGTGCACTATGTTAATCTGGACACAAGAAGGCCATAGTAGTGAATTTCAAGGTGGGCAATAATTTTCCTGAGAAAATTATACAAGCATAGATTAAAAAAAGGAAAAAAAGATCTGAATAAATGGGGATGTATATCTTGTTTCTATACTGGAAAACTTAATATTGTAAAATGGAAAATATCCCAATATTTATAATAGATTAAATCAATTTTACTTAGCATATGCACAAAATTAATATTTTAGAATGAAGCTATTCAGCTATTTAAATATTTTAGGCTTTTTTTTAAGTTCACATAGCAAAAAAAAAAAAAGCAACTACAAACAAATGTTGCTGTACTAATAATATAGAACATCTCCGAAGTCATTCTATTCAATATATTTTTATAGTTAGTAAATTATAAAATAAAACACAAAAGCCACAAATTATAAGATGTATAATGTGTAATTTACAAATATAAAACAAATAAAACATATGCAGCAAACTATAATTACATATACTTACAGAAATTACAATGGGAGATGATTGGAGAAATTTTGAATAAAGTACTAGACAAATTATCATAACAATTTCAGGACACTGGAAAATGCTCAAAGGTGCACAATACCTTGAGAAGTGCAGTTGATTCTTTTTATTCATGTTGTTGTATTCTATAAAGTTGCTCAGGGTATGGAATCATTGTTCTATAAAGTTGCTCAGGCACTGAACCATTGCCCTATAAGAAATTCACATTATCTGATCACACCATTTTCATGAACAGATCAATAAATAATCTTCTTTTATATATGTTTCTGCTGAAAGGCATCTTATTTAATATATGTTATTACTTCATTAACATGGAACTCATGGCCAACATCACTGTAACTCACACTTAAATGAGCTTGTCTAAAAACATGCTTTTTCTCTGTAGGGAACATCATAGCCTTCTACTTAGGGTCCCTAGAAAGCACTTCAAAACTATGCTTGGGGTACAATTTAAACATCAAAATCTCCAACAAAAACTATATATGTGTGACAAATGTGGCTCTAAATACCTGGTGAAAAGGACACTTATTTACAGTATGGGGACTGAACAAATTGCAGAACTTCTCCATTTTCAACCTCAGCTAATGCTTTAATCAGGTTTTGAGTTGTAATGACCAAAATACATGGCAAAAACAACTTAGAAGAGGGAAAGTTTTTCTGGGGCTCAAGGTTTCAGAGATCTAAGTCTATAGATTGCTAACTCCATTGCTGAAAGTAGAACCTTTAAAGTTTTACTTATAATAGAAAAACTAGAGAAATTTAACAAAAATGTTAACAATTAATGCAAAGACCTAAAAAATGGAACAAAAATAAAAATATTTTAATATTCACATTTTCTTAACACAATTTACTTCAAATTAATACATACTTTATCTAAGTCAATGTTTCAACTACATAGCTCTATTTTCCCTTTTGTTATGTTTTAGATATAAAATGTTCCCAAAAACTCATATGGGAAACAATGCAAGAATTTTTAGAAGTAAGTGATTAAATTATGAGAGGTGTGACTTAATCCATGGATATTGGTTGAGTAATAATTGTAGACAGGTAAGATGTGGCTAAAAGAGGTAGATTTGCCCACTAGGGGTGTACTGTTGGGGTTTATATAGTAAGGATGAGTTAATAAATGTAGAGGTAGAGTATGTGTATGTATATAACTACACTTATATGCGTTATTACACTGAGAGATTTGGATGAATAAATTAATGCACAAGTGTTTTATTGAAAATATTATAAATACTTAATACATAAATGCAAATACAATCATAAAGATAAGGGAATCTCTATAAGAAAAAAATAGAAATTACAAAAAATAATCAAATGAGAACTCTAAAATTGAAAAGTAGAACAGCATGGCAAAATTCAGACTCCAAAATTCATCTATCCTATGGTGAGCAGAAGCTGAAATTTCTTTTTAGATTTTATTACCCTGCAGCTGATTTTCCAGCATATTTTTGGGCATGCTCTCATGGGACTGAGGAAAACTCAGCCAAATATTTGATAGGATTTTATACATATTATTGCTGAACTTACTGCCTTTCTAGTATTCCCTGTTTTTCTAGTATTACAGCCTTTAATTTTCAACCAACCCAGTAATCCCAGAATGTTTTCTTACACTCCTGCCAATGAAATCTATGCCTTTCTGCTAGAGTATTATTTGACACGTGTTGTGAAGAACTGAGCAGAGTCCTCAGGGGCAAAAGTACAATGGTAAAGTTCACTCAGTGTCATTTCCCTCTGTCAAGGGTAAATCTTATCTACTTTACTTGTTTTGTTCATTCTCCAATGTCTTCACATAACCTTACATTTGTGTGTGTGTGTGTGTGTGTGTGTGTGTGTGCATTTCAAGTTATCATTAATATGCATAATAGGATCAGTATGATGCATCCAATTCCACCATTACTGGACAAATTAACAAATCTTAAAAGACACACAAATTGACACATATTTTCATGAATGTATTGTAATAAAATCAAATTACACATGTTACTTTGCAATGCACTATTCTTTATGTTATGCATGGAGTCCTAATTCAATCAATTGGAAAGCTATACACAGTTCATTATTTTATTTGGGGTAATTAATTGAACATATACCCAAATTAAGTAGCTACTAAGTTTTCATTATTACAGACAGTGATGCATTGAAATCATTGCCTAAGAGTCTTTCTTAACTCAGCCATTATTTTCTTTTGCATGATGTTCTTGAAATGGTATACTAAAAAAAAGGGAATGTACATTTTTAAAATTTGAATATATATTGCCCCAGAATTAAAGGGGCATTTATTTTTAGTACTATGTGAAAATATCTATTTCCCAAAAAACTTGAATATTTTGACAGTATTTAAAATTTCTGACAGTCAAAATCTGTTTTTATTCTTAGTGGCTCTTCCTAACTTTGTGAAAGTTTAGATATTAGAATATTTAGCAAAACATTTTGGGGAATATTGACACATGGAAATGAGTATTTTCATTTTTTATAGGAATAATAAACTTTTAAATTACTGAGGGCAATTCTTCTAACAGTCAACTGAATTTCTTTAGAATGGCTGTTCTGTACCTGACACTGGTTTAAGTAGATAAATAACTTGGGTACAGTGGCTCATGCCTATAATACCAGAGGTTGAAGCAGGAGAATTGTATGTTCAAAGCCAGCCTCAATAAAAGCGAGGTGCTAAGCAACTCAATGAGACCCTGTCTCTAAATACAATACAAAATAGGGCTGAGGATATGGCTCAGTGGTCAAGTGCCCCTGAGTTCAATCTCTGGTACCACCTCCCAAAAGAAAACCTAGGTAAATAATACTTAGAGCAATCATTTGTTACGGACTTGGACTTGCTCTAGTTGATGATGTGTCTGTGCTGAGTGATCTGTATAAATTACATTACCAAGTGCTGAAAGGAAGGGTTCAGTTTAGATAAACTATGCATCAGACAGGTTATGTGGTCAAGTATAAAGAATAAGGAAGAGACGCAAATCATTTGTTTGATCCCCAAACCAGTAACATTAACTACAATGACTTTAAGATATTATATTCTAGAAGTGGATCAAATAACTAATTCCATTATTATAGGGACATCAAGTTTATGAGAGAAATAGAGGAAACTATGAAATCTTTGAATAGTTGTATCAGGCACTGACTTGGTGCTTCAAGGAAATACTTCTGGTTGAAGCGATTTCTATACTGAAACCTCAGGTATTAAGATAGGCAAAGAGGATGGTTTACCTGTTTCAATAGATAGTATGCTTTTGTGAAGATTCA
Source organism: Geosciurus inauris (assembly GCA_004024805.1). Taxonomy (NCBI): domain Eukaryota; kingdom Metazoa; phylum Chordata; class Mammalia; order Rodentia; family Sciuridae; genus Geosciurus; species Geosciurus inauris. The sequence goes on along the minus strand of PVHX01000334.1, from coordinate 186,836 downwards.
AAGCCATAAATGTACAGTATTTTGAGCAAATAAAAATATGTAAAAATCAAAATTAGCACCAAGTACTGTACATGTATTTTACATTATTTTCACCCTAATTTTTATAATCTAGGCATTTTAACAAATTTGTTTTGAAGAAAACTAAAGTAAAATGAAGTTAAGAAATTCTCAAGTTTAAAATTGATTAAATTTGTGGATCCAGGATTTGAATACAGGTTTATTTCAGAATTCGAGCATTTAACTGACATACTATGCTGCCCCATGATAAACTGTGTTCAAAGGATTAAACTTAATTTAAACACACATGAAACATGTTAAAAAGTTTCAAGCAAAGAACATCATGATTAAATTGGCATGATGAAGGATGTTGCCAACAACATTTTGGAAAATAATTGTGTGGAATTGGACAAAAAATTCTTGGCAACAAAAGCATGCAGAGAATTTCCTGTTAAATTTCCCTTTAACCTTAAAGGTTACAAATATACAACATTTGTTAATTGTTTGAATTGAGAAGATTTTGCCATATCTATCACTCTGTAAAAGATGGAGCTGCTACAAAAATTGAGATGTCATACATAAACAGTACCTCATATTGTGCTAAAAACAGAAGATGAGTCATCTTTAACTGGTTGCTTAGTTTTGACCATGCTTGGGTAGTTTTAAGAATATTATTTGTTTCTGCTTGATATTTTCAACATTTTATTTTTCTTCCAAGTAACATCTAGGGATCTAGGATAAAATGAATTTAAAATTACATATATACATATATCTATTAATAATTTAGTTTATAACTTTCAGATTATTCATAAGTATATGGGTACACAGGACTTTAATTTTTTCTAATTGTTTTATATAAATAAATTTGAATTTTCATATACATTTTTCTATGAATTTTTTTTTTACTTTATAGTATGGCTAAGAGATTTTTTTCACCTTACTTTAAATGATCAAATAATTCCAAAGGATATATATTTTTCTGTAATTTATTCCTTATTGATGTAAATTTAGATCATCTCAATTGGTCATAATTATAAGCAATATTGCTATGAACATATCATGTGATTTTTAAAATGAAATATACAATATTTTATTTCTATGATAGTTTCTTATGTTAAACTTAGGCATCAGTGAAAATATTCATTTTAAGATTGCTCATTGATGCTTAAATGCTGTCATTTCATGCCTGTCAATTTACCCAGCACTAGCAGTATAAAAAGTACTCATCCTCATACCCTTTTTTGATAATGGGTATGAACAATTAAAATCTTTGCCATACTATAAAAATATTATCATTATTTCATTTTTATATGTTTATAAAAGATGTTTGTGTCTGTGTCTTGTATCAAAGTTTATACAATATTTTTCAACTTTTTATGAATAAATTCAAAATTTTACTTTTTTTTTTTTTTTTTGGTACAGCAAATTGAACTCCAAGGCACTCTACCACTGAGCCACAATCCCAGCCCTATTTTGTATTTTACTTAGAGACAGAGTCTCACTGAGTTGCTTAGCACCTCGGCTGAGGCTGGCTCTGAACTCCACGATCCTTCTGCCTCAGCCTCCTGAGATGCTGGGATTATAGGCATGTGCCACTGCTCCTGGCTCAAAATTTTACTCTTGAGTATTGTCTTCACTTAGTGTTAGAGGATATTATTGATTATTATCAAAAAATCACTCCATAATAATTTAATCCAGGCCTTCACTTCTTAACATTCTTTATCATTTTTAAAGGTGGAAATCTAAAATTTTACATAGATAAATCTGGAAGAATTTTTAAACTTATGTTGGACGTCTTGCACTCCAAGATTACTTGTGAAGCTGTCTCAAATTTGCCATCATATCTCTATAGGTTGATTGTATATGCATGGCCCTTTTGTAATTCTCAAATTTATTTTCACATATGTATGGTGTGAAAATTTAATTTTATTATTTTATAAATGAATAGGCACCTAGAAGTTAACAAATTGTGAAAGACCATACTTTTTAAAAATTTGTTCTTTTTAAATGTACATGACAGTAGAATGTATTTAACATAGTATAAATACATGGAGTATAATGTATTCTGATTAGGATCCCATTCTTGTTGAAAGACTATATGCATTACAATTACTACTAATTGTAATGCATAAAAATAATGCATTACAATTCATTTAGAATTTTTTATTTTTCTTGCAATTTTAACTTGCTATATTTAATATTTGTTTTTATGAATATAATTCTTCATGTAACAACATTTATAAATAACTTTTTGATTTGTGAAATAAATGCACTCCTACATATGCCAAATAATATATTCAATGCTGTTTTTATTAATAGGTTCTTCAAACAAAGCTACCTTTTGGGTCTCCATAAACATTCTTCTCTGCTCATCTAATCATAATCAAAATTCTTTCCTGTTCAGTCATGCCAGTGAGGCTATTCCTCCAGAATTAATGTACATCAATTACCAGGAATTTGTTCTTCAATATCTTTATTGCCCATAGCCATATTCCACATTCTACATGAATTACATGGATGTTGATGACAGCTGCATATCTCTGATAAACATTTTGCTTGACTTTATTTTTAATGCTTTCTCTCTCTCTCTCTCTCTCTCTATCTCATTCTCTGTCACACACACATACCCCAACACAAGGTTTGAGTTTCCCTGTTGCTCCTGTTTTAGTTATACTATGGATAGAAGAATTATGTGAATCTTGCTGAATAACTATTGACATTAAAGTGATGCATCATCTGATAAAAACATGTTCAAAAGAAAAAACGCTTAATACTAATGTGCAGCACCAAATAGCTTTTCTGTCCTCTCTTACACCCATGTCTAGAGGATTACTGGAGCTGTGTTTCAAACAGTTACTCAAATTTTGCACAGCCTTCCAACAACATGTTATGGTTACCAAAGACAAGAGGCAATAATAGATTAATTCAGTAAGGGCTGAATATGCCATTAATAGCCATGCAATAGGCTTATCTAGGCCGACAAAGTGGCCCCCTTTCATGTCTGTTCAATTAGAGATAATAGTTGAAGGCATTAATCACACATATTTTCAACAAAACTTTTCCCAGTCAAAGACACCCTGCAAATGATGTGGTCCAATGCACATCCGCCTATTAGGGTTGCTATGACTATGGCAAGTCTGATCTGAAAGACAGGATACAATCAGGCCTGAGACAATGAGTGGATTTTCATATTTAATGGCCTTGGTTTTCAGCTTGGCACAGCAAACTGAATAGGAGTGACCCAAAGATGACCTTCTATTTTTCTTCTTTGATTTGTCCCCAGGAGTGGACAAGGCACTGGGATCCTGGGAGTAATCAGAAAATAAGCAATGTCCCCTTACATGAATGAAACCAGGGGAAGGTCTACCCTACAAAACTTTAGTTTTGTTACTGATATAAGAGTACCTTTTTGTTACTAAATTATTTTTGTTTTACAGGTATTTAGGAAAACAGTGAGGCAATAAGCACACCAATCAGAATCAATGGGGCCAGAAACTTGTCTGCCATGAAATATTCTTAGTCGTATGCCTTAATATCTCAGATTTTGTGTACACCTACCCATGGAAGCTTTTGAACATCTAAAGTAAATCCAAATATAAAATAAAATATTCCATCTCATAAACTGACTATGGAATAGAAATAGGAATCAATGAGTCATATGTTTTTGTTTTCTTTGTGAACAAAAGAGATGGTACACAAAAAATGTTTAACTGAGTACATGTTGTTTATTCTCCCCTTTATTTACAGTACATGATAGTCCTATCAACTTAGAGAATGTCAATGTTATGCTTTTCTAAAATTTACTGTAAATTTTTCTCAGGAAAATATCATATTCATATTATTCATCTTTATGAACTGAACCCCATACATCACAATTGTTTTCATTTGCATTATACTGATTATGGTACTACCAGTTACTGAACACTAGCTACAAATGCTACTGAGTATAGTGTTGAAGAACAAAGGAATTTGGTAACAAGCACAGTATATGTTTTTAAATATATGTGCATATGTGCATAATACATAATTATGTATAATTTCTGTTTTGAAATTATACACACATTATATTAATTATAATCATTGTATATGATTATAATCATTGTATATGTTTATAATATATAATTTTGTAGAATAATTTATATATGATTATGTGATAACTATCATTATGTAATCAATATATAATTATGTTTCAAAATTATATTTGCATGATTATATAATTCAAAGATAATTATAAAATTAGATGTATATTACACATAGATTTATATATCTTATGTAATATATAAATATACAGAAATATATATATGTGTGTGTGTGTATATATATGTGTGTGTGTGTGTGTGTGTGTATATATATATATATATATATATATATATATATATAAATGCTATAGCTAAATTGTTAAACCATAAAACAGTTCACTAATGGTATAGGAGTTGCCCAAGAAAAAATCACTATGGGGAGTTATTTTGGAGATTGTGTAAATAAAGCAATCAGAGGGAATACATGCATGAGCTAAGAAATCTGACTTTTCATCTATATAACATTTTTCATTTTCATGTGTTTAATTTAAAACAAGTAATTCATTTAGCAATTTCTGGTCTCCCATCTTAAAATTATTTCCTTTTTTGTTTACTCCCATTACCCTTAGACATCAGTTATGACTTTGAATTATTTGACTATTATTGTTGTTTTTAGATATAAGTTTACCAGTACTTGAGCACAGGTTGTAATTTTCATTATCATTGAAAAACTGTGATGTTATCAAGTTTATAGGACTATAGGTGAAATTTTATTTATTTTTTAATTGAGTGGAAAATGAAATATAACCATATAAAAAGGATTTTTTTTGGAGTTGATAGTGGGTGATGTGATAAAACCTTGAGTATTTATTTTTTGAAAAAAAAAGATGGAAAGGTTAGAGTATGGATATTTGTTGGGATAATCAGTAACAAAATGTTGCAAATTCTTACATTTTCAATTTATATGCTTTTGAAATATGGTAGGTTTGGAACTAAATAGAGCCCTATAGAAAAATATATAGCTATTTCTCTAAGCAGTCACAGTTATAAATTATTATATATGGACATCCAAGAGTATTCAAATAAGTTACAGATACATAATTTATAAGTTGTCTAATCTTTAAATTTTAATTACAAAGCTTTTCTGTCTAAAACGTCTGAAATTATATAATTTAGTATATTAGCTTATAAAGTACACTTTTATGAGAAATGTGTGATTATGTAAAAAAAATTTAAAGCTTACATATGAAAACATTAAAATTGTACATATTGATGTGGTACCATGCAACGTTTCAATATATGTGTACATTGTATAATGTTTAAACTGGACTTAGCATTTTAAAACACTTATTATTTGTGGTGAAAACGTTCCAAATCTTTTCTTCTAGACTTTTGAAATGCACAATAAATTATAGTTATCTATTTTCCATAGTCTGATAATAACAAACCAGAAATTCTTGCTTTGATTTTAACTATAATTTAGTACACATGAATCAACATTTCTCTATATCTTTGCTTCCTCATTCTTCCAAACCTCTAATAACCACCATTCTACTCTCAATTTCTATGAGATAGACTTTTTTACATTCATATATGAACAAGATCATGGGATGTTTGTATTTTTGTACCTCCCATATTTCACTTAGCATAATGATCTCCAGTTCCATCTATGTTATCACAAATGACAGGATTTAATTCTTTCTAATGGCCGGGGAGTATTTCATTATGTATATATACCACATTTTATGTATCCATTCATCAGATGGACATTTAGCTTATTTCCATTTTTAAGATATTAAGAATAGTGCTGCAGTGAAGATAGGAGTGAAGATAACTCTTCAGCAGACTATTTTCATTTTTTTTTCAAGTACATACCCAGTGGTGGGATTGTTGGATCTCATAGTTGTTTTATTTTTAATTTTCTAAAGTAGCTCTACCATTTACCAAAATGAATACACTAATTTACATTTGTAGAAAGAGTATACAAGTGTTCCTTTTCACTCTTCATACCAGCCAATACTTGTAATCTTTAATCTATTTGATAATAACCATTCTTATTAGAACTAGGTGATATCTCTATTTGTAGAGATTTGCATTTCCATGGTTATTAATGAGGTTAACCATTTTATTATATATTTATGTGTGTCTTACATTGAGAAATGTCTATTAAATTGCCCATTTTTATGTTGAATTATTTTTCCTTTATGCAATTGAGATTTTAAAGGTCCATATATATTCTGGATATCAATTGCTTTTCAGATACATAGGTTGCAAATACTTTCTCCCATTCTGTAGGGTTTCTCTTCACTCTTGATTGTTTCGTTTGCCCTGCAGAACTTTTTAGTTTGATGTAATTCTATTTTTCTACTCTTGTTTTTGTTCCTGTGTTTTTGAGATCTTTTTCCTAAATTCCTTATCAACTCCAGTGTTCTACACTCTTTTTTCTGTACTTTATTCTAATAGTTTCATAGTTGCATGCATGTCTTAAGATCCATTTTAAGTTGACTTTTGTAACTGGTGAAGGATAGGGGCCTAGTTTCTTTCTTCTGCATATAGTCATCAAATCTTCTTAGCACCATGTATTGAAAACACTGTTCTTTCTTCAATGCATGTCCTTAACACACTTATCTGGAATCAGTTGGCTTGAGGTACATGGGTTTACTTCGAGTTCTCTATTATGTTTCATTGATCCATGTGTCTCTATGACAATAACATACTATTTTGATTACTGTAGGTTTGCTCAATATACACAAATCAATAATTATGATATACCTACACAAACAGAAAAAAGGAAAACCCATATAGCCATTTTAACATTTGATAAAATCTAATATCCTTTCATGACAATTACTGAACAAATTAGTTATAGAGGTAATGTACCTCAACACAGTCAAGGCCATTTATAAGCCAATAACTAATATTATATTGAATAGAGAAAACTGAAAGCTCTCAAAGTTTATAGCAACACAAGATTTCTCACTCTCACTGCTTTTATTCACTTAGCTTAGCTAAAGCAATCAGGCAAGAGAAAGAAATTAAGGACATCAAATTGAAAAATAAATAAATTGTCACTGTAGATAACATGATCTTATGTAAAGAAAATCATAAAACTTCACCAAAAACTAATAAAACTAATAAATTAATTTTAAAAGTTGTAGAGTATAAGCAACACACAAATATTAGTAGCTTTGTTATATGCCAATAGTGATTATGCACAATTGAAATCAAGTAAATAAGCCTATTTGTAATAGTTACTGAAAAATAAAATATGTAGAAATGAGTTTGACTTAGGTGGTGAAGATCTCTACAAGGAATATTATAAAACATTGACAAAATAAATTTAAAAACACACATAAAATGAAAAGATATCTCTGGTTCATGAATGGGGACAATCAATATTGTTGAAATGGTTATACTGTCCAAAGCAATTTAAAGATTCAATACCATTTCTATCAAGATACCAATCACATTCTTCATGCTATTAGAAAAAACTCTAAAATTTTTATAGAACCACCAAAAAGAAAGAAAGAAAAAACAAAAAAGAAAAAGAAATTTAAAAAATCCAAACACCTAGTCATCTTAAGGAAAAATAACAAAGCAGGAAACATCATACTAAATAACTCAAAATACCTACAAAACTCTGGTATGTTATAGACTTGAGGCAGAATTTCTTTATCATCCAGAAAGTTTGATCTTTGCTCTCAGATCCTTTAATTGATCAACTATGACCCAACTACTTTATGAAGGGTAACCTGCTTTACTTAAAATCTATGATTGAAATGTTAATCACATTAATAAAATGTCATTATCAAAAGGCCTTCACAGTCACAACAATATCTGTACAACATACTGGTCTTTGGAAAAAGAAATAGGTACCATACCATAAGCAAGTCCACACACAAAATTAACTATTAAAACACTTAACAATTCATTTTCAATATTTTTATCCTTTTTTAATATCTACTATAATATTTTCTGAATCATTTAAGAATAAGTTACATATATCATAGCCTTTGATTCCTGAAATATTGCCAAGTGTATTACTAAAGAATAGTCTAGCCTAACCATATAATCATATCAACTTTAGTAATCAGAATATTAATAGTATATCTTCGTATATTATTCATATTTCCATTGCCACAATAACTTGCTTATATTTTCCTATATCACAATATTTGATCCAGTCCATAAACGAGTATTGAATTTCACTGACATAGATTCCACACCATATTTTTTTTATTAGTTTATTTAATTGCATTTCAAGTCATAGCACATATATAGAGCTCAGTTTTTCCATTTCTCTGGTTGCAAACCAGATAAAGTTACACCAATTGTGTTTTCATACATGCACCAAGGGTAGTGATGACGATCTCAATCAACCATCTTTACTATACCCATTCCCCTTTCCCACCCCCCACCTTCCCCATGCCTCGTCCAGTGTTCCTCTATTTCTCTTATGTTTCCCATTACCACCTCCCTTATTTATCAGCATCCACTAATCAGAGAGAACATTAGGCATTTGGTTTTTTGGGATTGGCTTACTTCACTATGGAATATTATTCAGCAATAAAAGAGAACAAAATTATGGCATTTGCAGGCAAATGGATGGAATTGGAAAGCATTATGCTAAGTGAAGTAATCCACACCATATTTATAACAAATTTTTAAGTAACTTCTATCATTTTTGGTGCTTCTTCATGACTATGTTCAAATTATGAATTCTGACAGGGTGATATATATATATATATATATATATATATATATATATATATATGATAAAAGATATCATGTAATTCTCAGAGAATTGCATCTGGAGACACATTCAGCACTTATTGATGATGATTTAATCACCCAGGCAAGATATTTCTATATAGTTTCCAATTTTCCCTGTCATGCATACATCAAGTTCCTCATTAAATTACTTTCTACATTGTAAGCCATTAATTTTTTCCTGAACCAGTTTTGACTATGGTATTTGATGATTTTCCATCAACAAATTTCCTTCTGCCAATTGACTCAAGATATTTTACTCTAAGGAAGTATTTGCCCTTCTCCCTATTTATTTGTGAATATTAGTAGGAACTCATGAGTTTCTAGTATTTCATTGGTCTACATTCCATTACTTTGTCAGCTTCTTGATATTCAAATCATCCTGCTTTTAGATATCTGGAATGCTTTCAGGCTCTATCTTATAGATTGTGACTTCCTTTATCATCATTCAGAATAGTTTCTCACCTTCTCTCATGATAATATGTCTCATGTTGTGCACTCTGTCCCAGTATCACTCTATGCACACTGTCGCAGCCACAAAACCAGTCATTTCATTTTAGTGGAAAGGGATAATTGTGCTATTAGAAATTAAAATATGGATTCTAGTTTTGCTCATCATTGCTTCATTTTCTTTGTTTTATTTTGTGGAAAGAGGTATTAAACACATATATGTGCATTTATATGCACAATATTATATGTATATAGGTATACATACATGTATACATGCTTTAGAAAATATGAAATCAACTGATACTATAAATATTTACATATCTTCTTGTGGACTTTTCTTTTTCTCTCACCCTTCTAAATTTCTTTATAACATATTCTACAATGAGAACTATAGCTTCCAAAATATTATCATGTTTACTAATTTGTTCATTTTAAAATTAGTTTCCAAATTGCTTCAAATACATGAAAAAAAGTAAAATCCAACTAAAAAGAGTTCATCTGCATTTTCTCTCCTATAATCTGTCCCACCCAGAACTGAGGGAATGTATTCAATTCTGTGTCCTTGGATCACTTTTTTTTTTTTTCCTTTCAATGTGACTATGGTATTCATGAAATTCATTTGGGATTTTTTTTTTCTGTTTGATTATCAATTCAATCTGTATTTTGAAATATGCAGAATATGAACATGATTCAAAAGTCAAAATCTACATAAAATATGTAATTAAGAAAAATACAGTTGTGATAATATAGTATCTCTATTATGTATTCCTTTAATCCCACCCATTGTATATAATTTTCATTCTGTGATTTTTTTATGAAGATGAGAAGATGTCTGTATTTTTATGACTTTTTAGATGCAAAGGTAGTATTTTGTATATGCATTTTTGTTCTAATATTTTTATTAAACAATATCTCTTGAAATCACTGCATATCAGTTCATAGAGACCTTCCTCATTGTTTCATAACTGAATAGTACTATATTTTGTGCAGGTGTGATAAACTGAAAAAAAAATTGATCAGTTTCTTAAATCTGGAATGTTAGTTTCTGATATTTTTTTCTATTATAAAACATTTATCTTCATGAGAAAATAATCTGCATATATATGATTTTGCATTGTCTGATGTTCATTTTCAGTTCTTAGAAAAGGCATTGTTGAATAAACTGATATTGTGATGTAATTTTGTTATATATTGTCACATTTTCTTAGCAGGAACTGTACCATTGTGTATTTGCACTAGTAAAACACGAGAGTCTTACAAGAGCTCCAATCCAAACTCCATAGAGTATAATTATTGATTTGGTTAAAGTAAGCAGCTTCCAGTGCATTACTTTTATTTGTGGGAGAAATGAAACTATTAACCTGAGTTAAAATATTTTAAAAGCAGAACATAGCTTTTAAAATTGGGAAGAATAGAATAAAAAGTAGGCTGTTTCCTGTTCCCCCTACTCCTGTGACCTCCCCCCTATGCCAGGGAGAAAGAATTGTGGTGAAACATAAGTCTATTTCAGGTTATGTTATGAAAATAGCTGTTTTTGTCTGATATTTTATTTTGCCTGCATGTTGAAGAATAAGTCCGTAAGTACAGAAATACAAGCAGGTATTTATTTCCTTTTATCGCTTAGCTAATGCCATTCCATTGTTCTCAGTTTTCCATGATTTTGTTGAGAAAATTTTTCCTGAGTTAATATTACTCCTTTGGAGATAATATACGTTTTTCTTTGGCTGCTTTTAAGTATTTAATTTTTCGTTGATTTTTAACATTCTTATTTTTGTGTATTTTGAAGTAGGCTTCAAAATAAGGGTGGAACAAATGTAAACAACAAAAAGAACTGCCCAAGAGCCAGATTCTAACCTCTGCGGAGCACAGAACTTTATTAAATTAAGGAACTAGCCACCATTACCTTGCACTACTCTTTGGAAGAAGATACTTCTTCAAAAGAACATGTATATATTTAACATACAGTATCTCTGAAATTCAATAAAGTCATTTTATATATATATATATATATATATATACATATGTGTGTGTGTGTGTGTGTGTGTAAAATAAAAGACAAAGCCATTTAAGTTTGAAATGAGTTTTAAAAATAAGAAAATAGAAATACACAAGAATGAGGGCCAATTATTTGAATAGTCAAATAAAAAACAAATGCAAGAATATATTAAAAGATGGAGAATTTTTCCAATTGTCAGTGCCTTTAAAAATATAGTATTTTAAAATGTAAAACTAAAATATTTGTTAAGGATTATTAAATGGATTTAATAGGAGATGAACTGTGGAAGAATAAAGGATCATTGAACGGTAGATGATAGACTAAGTGAATCCTTAGGGTAGGTCTATACTGAAAAACAAGACAAAAATGAAAAATATAATACAGCATTAAATATAGATGCAATAGATGGAAAGGCTTAGTATGATTACCATTGAGCTGCTAGGACAATAGAATGTGGGAAGAAAAAGCTAAAAAAAGGAAAGAAGTTTCCAAAAAATGATTAAACACCTAAAGTCACATGTCGTAGAATTTCTGCAAACCCCAAGTAGATAAGTATTAAAAAGCCTACTTCAAAACACACAACAATAAGACTGCTAAAAATTAACGAGAAATTGAAAACCTGAGAAGGAGCCAAAGGAAAACATATATTATCTCCAAAGGAGTAATCTTAACTCAGGAAAAATTCTCTCAACAAAATTATGGAAAACTGAGAACAATGGAATGGCATTATCTAAGCAATAAAAGGAAATAAATATCTACTTGTATTTCTGTACCCAAGGATTTATTCTTCAACATGAAGGCAAAATAAAATATCAAACAAAAACGGTTATTTTCATAACATAATCTGAAATCAAAGAAATCAAAAGAGTTACAACTGAGGAAAAACAGTCCTAGATGAAACCACAAAAGTCCACGAAAGAATGAGAGAAAAGAATGAACAAATATGAATAGATAATGATAAAGAACGGTAGAAAACTCCCAGTATTTTTGTAACTTTAGTTTTGAACAAAAACTGAAAATATGGGAAGGATTAAATATAGTTAAATATTCTGTTTCTAGCACTATTAGTAAAAATAGAATTAACATTTGACAATAAAAATAAAAGTTAACGTCTTAGACTTTAGAATAACTAATGAACTAGTAGTAAAATAATGTGTCCACATCCAAATAGTATAAGGGGAAATAATTTGATTATTTCTTTAATTATTAAACTTTAAGAGTAGATAAGACGAGAAAATGAATATGCATATAAAATAAATGGATTTAACAAAATTAATGAGAGTATAAAATACACCATATGCAAGTATAACACTAGAAATAAACACGAGAAGCATAAAATTAATAGTATTGGCTGTCAAAAAGTATAAGAACAAAAGTATAACTACAATATTATTTTTGAATAAAAGAATAAATAAAAGCATTAAGTATGCCATAGAAATCCTCATATACTCTTCTTTACAAGTTGAATAGATACAGATCTAGGCAGATGATTTCTTTTTATTGTACTGTAGCTTAAAACCAGGATCTCTCACATTCTGGGCAGGTACTCTAACATTGAACTACACCCCAGACCTGGATGAATTTTTATAAGTTCGCATTTTTATAAATTCTCATAAATTAGAGAATTATACAACAAAAATAATTTACTAAATTACTAATATTATTTATAACTATATCAGTATTATATATTCATTTATTCTGAAGTTAAATAACATAATTAAATAATCCTAAAATAATAAATATCCCAATTTAAAATCCTTTCTAAACTAAGAACAATTTATATATTACCAAAATTCTTTGTCATAAAGGAGGTAATATAATAAAAATGTAGTCTTTAAAGCATATGGAAACTAAAATATTTCTCCTAAAACCTTATCTGAATGTCACGTAAAATACTGAGATTACACTAGATTAGGGCTTCTCAGTGAAGGTACTACTGACATTTGAAGCTGGTAATTCTTTACTGTGGCAGACTCTCCTGTGCATTGTAGAATGCTTACCAGGATCCCAGGCCTCTCCCACTAAATGTTAATAGCATCCTCCTAGTCATAAAAAGCAAAATATGACTCTAGTCATTGCCAACATTCCCTTGGGGGCAGAAAGCCCCCAGATGAGAACAATTGCACCAGATGATCTATAATCATTTACTACAATGCTGAAGATAATTATAATTTTTAGTTTCAGGGTTGACTGCCTTAATTGACGGTGTGCTAATTCTCCAGAAGCAAAACATCTTCATTAAAACAGTATATAAGTTTTGAAACAGCCCTGAAAGATCTACTGACAAACTTAGTTGTTTTGAGAATATGTGTTGTTATGTTGTTATAGGAAGAATAAGACAATATTAAATTCTTTACCTGAACCTAGAGGTATAAAAAGAAAAGGAGAATTGAAAGATATAACTACAGGAATTCTTGGGATTTTCCTATTTTTGTACAGAAATCAATTATGACAGGCTAGTACAAAATTTGACCTTTATTTGGAAGAAATCTGTCACAGGTTGTCATTGATTACATGAGAAATCATAAACATTATATACTAGACAGGAACATTATCAGCATTTTCAGTGCCTGCACATCTAGATGCCTTGTGAGATTTCAGTCATATTCAACATTGTCCTAAAGCCTGAGTCAGAGAAAAACTGCACTATTACCCCTGAAGCAAGAGAAAAAGACTTGGATTATAAAAATAAGTTTCATGAATCATACCACATTCTTATTTTTTCACTGATAATTTTATTTCAAACAATCTAGGATAATAGTATAATATTATTATATAGAATATATAAATGTACATAATTTATATAGATATGAATAGCATAATCTATAATATAATTCATGCCAATAAATGTATTTAATATATTTATTTCATACAATAAACATATTTTATTTTATATAGAGAATATATAAAATTTTTTTAAAAAATAAAATGTTTTTATTTTACATAATAAAATGTATTTAATATGATTTATAATGTAATTTTTATATAATATAATGTGCTTTATTAGTACATGTTCTGTTATGTATAATAGTACAATATTACATATATATGTACACATTTTGTCATATTTTATTTTCACAGGCATACTGACTAATTATTAGAAGGCAGGTGTTGAGTAGGTTAGGAAAAACAAATTCAAGTATCTGACATTTATTGGGAGACATAAGCAAGGAAATAAATTGTCACATATGATAAAATATTTAAAAATATAAATGAAGTGTTTTTTCCAGAACTAATTCAGTATGATATTTAATGATTTTTTTTCACCAAATGAATTATAATGGAAATTACAAAATCGAGACCTTTTCATAGTGGGTAGAATACGTCAGTCTCTTCAAATGAGACGTGTACACTGAGAGTAAATGAAATATTGGTGGAAAGGATAAGAGTTATTGAGAAAGAGATAGCTTTAAAGATTGCCTTCAATGAAGACTAGCCTGTGGTAAAAAGCTATACTGTTATAATTTTCATCCTGCCCTTTATCCAGCATATCTATGAGTGAGAGAAGCAGGATTAGGCTAAAGGATAATGGATCTGCAATGCACTTGAAGCACAGGACTTGGCTGATGGCACATCAGTGGTATCCTCAACTGAGGCAAGACAATGGGGCTATTGTATCTCTGAATGGAACAATATTTGGTAGTAACCTAGCCCTATAATTGTGACAGAAGCTTCTCCTTTTCACCATGGGATATTCCATTAGAATCTCATCCATGAGCTGTCTGATAGCATTGATACTTACAGGTAACAAATATTAAGCAGTTTAGTTTCAAAGGTTGATCTGGAATTCATTGATAACATCCACAATAGTCCATTCTTGACTGATTGGGATTCATTTGCTTTATACAGTATGTTCACTCAACTTGATAACATATTCTCCAAGATTCTGGTTCATATGATTTGTGGGTGACTTATAAGAGGAAGGTTAATTAGATAAAAAGTCCATATAACTACAACTGATTTCCCAGCTACAATTGTTGTTCATTGTTTGCTCCTTCTACTGCATGTTTTAGATTTCCTTCACTGTTAGCAAAAAGTTTTGCTGATCTAGGTGATCTTGAGGTATCCAGATTCACATACTAGAAATAACTGAGCCCTTTGATTTTCATCCACATCCCTCTTAGGTCCCTGATGTTGCACTTACTTACTTGCCATGGGAATTGGCTTGTAGGGGAATCAAACAGATGCCCCAGAGGATTAATATGGTGGCAAACTCTGTCTTCCTTGTCCCCATTATTTATTAAAATCCTACCTAATTCTGATGATGAAGATCAATTAACCTTGACAGCATTACTTACTTTAATTAACTTTAGGATCTTTACACAAAGAGCCCAAAAGGACTATGTGGCAAGCCACAGGTTAAGTTTATTTAGAGCCCTGCAAGCATTTAAGCTAAAAAAATATCACATTTAGAACTTCAGTTGTAGGGTCAGATTATATAAATTATCCAAGTGAGCCACTGGGAGTGAGACTAATAAGATCAATTCTTTTTTCATTTTATTTTCCTTTTTTAATTTAATTTAATTTTTTTATTTTTACAATACTGGGGAATGAACCCAGGGGCACTCTACTACTGAACTATATCTCCAGCCTTTTTATGTTTTTTGAAAGAGGTCTCACTAAGTTTCTGAGACTGATGCCAAACTCAGGATCCTTCAGCCTCAGCCTCCTGAGTCACTCAGATTACAGTTATGAGCCACCATGTCTGGCTAATAAGTTCAGTTCTTATGGTTGTCAATTGGTTTCAGATATAGATAGTCTATAAATTGCATATAGCACCATATAAAAGCCACCTCCTTCATAACTCTTTCTATTTGCCTTTTTATTAAACCTCCTTCTTCCCAGAATTTTAATCTTCTTCTCAGGTCGTCAGTAATCAGCAGTCAGTTACCATTGCCCATGAAATAGTCTTATATTTATGACATTACCCAGTTCCCAAAGTCTGAGTTAATTTGCCTGTTGGGTGATACCTTTCACAGTAACCAATTCTATCCTGGTCTACACTGTTAAACACTTTTAATAATTGGAATTCACAAGTCTGTCAATGGATATTGTACTCTATATTTTACCAGTGATGAGGGCTTCAGTTCCAGCTTGCCTGCAGGTGATACACCCCCCACGATACCATTTTTCCTGTATGCTTCCTAGAATTAATTTAGAATTACTACCAATTACAAAATTTCAGGATCTCTGAAGAACAGATTCTAAAGATGTAGGTACACAGAGTATATTTGAGACTGTTCTCAGATACAATATAAAATGATAGTAAAATTGGGAAAAGGGAGATGTTGAACTGTGATGCAATTACAATAAACGTTTCAGGCAATCCCATGAGGAGGCCCTTCATGGATGTCCCTAAGTTAGTCATTTAGCAGTTATTACGTGCAGGTTATACCGTTGTTCAGTTATGGAAAGCCAGTGACTTAGCACATATTGCCATCAGTGTCCTAGGGCTGCCATAATAAATTGCCATAAATTTGGTGTGTGTAAAACATTAGAAAATTATTCTCCCAGAATATTTTCCATCACTCTTTCCTAGCTTTTAGTAGCTGTTGACAATTCTTGGCATTCCTTGGCTTATGGACTTTGTTTTTTGTTGTTGTTGTTGTTGTTTTCCTAGTACCAGGGATTCAACTCAGGGGCACTTGACCACTGAGCCAGCCCTATTTTGTGTTTTATTTAGAGACAGGGTCTCACTGAATTGCTTAGTGCCTCTCCTTTGCTGAGGCTGGCTTTGAACTCAGGATTCTCCTGTCTCAGCCTCCCAAAGTGCTGGTATTACGGGCATGTGCCACCGCGCCTGGCTGGCTTATGGACTTTGTTACCTCTATCTCTGCCTCATTCCTGATATGGCTTTCTTTTCTCTGTTTCTATCTTCTCTTTTTCTGTTACACATAAATAATGGCACTGGTCATTTGATTTAGAGCCTGCCTTAATGCAGGATATCTTATCTCTATATCTTTGCCTTAATAGGATCTGCTCAGGATCTTACTCCTCCAAATGTTAAAGTTTTAGTCTGACTAAACAAATCTTCCACAGGCTGTGCACAATTTAACCAGCACACCTTAGAAGTATGGTTTTCTGATTGCAGGATGCATAAGAATCCACTAATTTGCTCATTACAAATGCAGAATCCCGTACACTGAGATTTTGTTTCTGGATGTCTGATCAATTAATTTGCTCTTCAAAAACACCATAGTCTTGAAAATATAGACAGCTTTCTAAGCGTGAGACAATAACCTTTGTTCCTCTTGTATTAAAGGGCTGTCAACTATACAGTTTTTTCTTGATGTGTCATTGGTACATAGTAACACTTAGAATGCTGCATATTCTTCCACCACAACACACAGACCGCATTCACCACTGAAGGATTTGCTGCTTCAACAAACAAGCTATAGGAAACTATGATGCTTCCCATGGTAAACACTATCTTTACATTATTAAATGCTTGTTTTAGATGGTAATATTATTTTTTAATATCTATGGAAAAATTTTTGGTAAGTGATGTACCAATGACTGATTTAACAGACTTCTAGTTTCCTAAATATTCCTATTAAGGATAACAAAGTCTCCTTTGGACTGAGTCAGTGACACTGAGATATTGAATGTAATTTCCAAGAAATTACATGACTTTTTTTGTATCTCTAACATATTAAATAGAATATAACACATCAATTTACATAATCAGCAGAGGAATTTTGTTCTGATATTTAGTCAGAATCAAATGATAATTTTGTGACAGAATCTATTTTTTGACTTGATATCCACTCTGCCTATTCTTTTGTTTATCAGAATCCTGATCAATATTTCTAGGCACAAACTATAGATTATAATGAAATTGAGTTTAGCCTGACAAGTGTTTTTAGGTTTGTTTCTTTTTTCATTTGTTTGCCACTGTGACCAAAATACCTGACAAGAGCAATTTAGAGGAGAAAAATTTTATTTGGGGTTCTTGGTTTCAAGATATCTCAGTACATAGACAGCTGCCTCCATTGCTATTGGCCCAAGGTAAGGCAATACATATCCTTCGGGAAGGGCCTAGCAAAGAAAAGCTGCACAGTTCATGGTGAAGTAAGGAAGCAGAGAGAGTATATCAGGAGGAGGTTGAGCTACAGGAAAGATGCACCTCCAGTTACCCACCTTCTACAGGCAAGCCTCACCTGCCTACACTCACCACCTAGTCCATGCAATCTAGGATGGACTGATTATATTACAGATATTGCAATCCAATTATTTTACTTCCAAATATTTCTGCATTAACACAGGAACACAGATATGGAGGGACACCTCATACCCAAACCATAGCAACAAAATTTGTGTTTTTTTCTCCCATGTTTACAACTAGAAGTGACATGTGACTTACTTCTCACTTGAAATTTGTTCTGAGAAAGCAACTCTTAAAACATTTTTCTGATGATTACAGGGGAGCTGCAACCAGATTAAGACATCTATATGCTTTTCCTGACTTGAATGTAAATGTGACTTCTAGAAAAATAGCATATATCCTATAACTATGAGGTCACAGTTTATAAAGACAGGCTACAAAAATTTCATAGATACTGACTCTGACATCAATAAACCAATGAATCTCTCTCATCCCTCTTCGGTTTTGATCACTTATAACTTAATATAATAATAGCTCATACAATGCTAAATCAAAAAATACCTTGAATGGAATAAAGCAAAAAATAAATGGGCTCAGTAATTAAAGAACACTTAAATGTAGACCCATGGAATTTTATTTCTCTTCATAGAATTCTTAGCAACTTTAGTTGTTATAAGGTCATTAGAAAGAAAAAGAAGAAAAACAAATAAATTTATCAGCACAAGAACCACAGTCAATTATAGTCTCTTTCTAGAATTTCTGACAATTAACATAGATTTCCTTATATATTCCATCTAACCTAAATTGCTTATCCACATTTAGTTTTATAAACTTTTGTCTAGTTCATATTTATGCCTACTTTTCAATAATTTGAGTTATTTTATGCAATTTTTAAAAAATGTGCATAGTCTAATGTTATATATTAGACTAGCTATTGGCATATAAAAATTGTAAGGTTTTAAAATTGCACAACATTACCTCTTACATAAAAAGTCTTATTTATAGTCTTATCTTTATAAGACATATACAAGTGTATTTCTATATGTTCTTCTTATGTTCTTGACTAGCCTTTACTACAATTAATTGACTGATTACCAACAGTTTCATAAAGTGTTATAACTTAGGACATACATTCTCTAATGACATATTTAGTATAAATATGAGTATTTATGAAGAAATTGTGTAAAGTACATTTATGGCTAATGATTTTTTTTTCAATACTGAAGACTGAACCTTGGACCTCATGAGTGTTGATCAATACTCTACCACTCACCAACATTCAGCCCAACATTTTCTCATTCTGGTAATTTTTCTCTTATCCTCATTTTTGGACTTGATAACTGAGTGCTATTCATTGTTTTGTGAAGCTTGGTAGATAAAACCTAGAACAAAATTGCTTGGATATAAAGTGGATATAAAATGCCACTCAGAGACATATTCAACAATATGCAACAAAGCCTAGCATTTTTTAATTTTTTAATTTATTTTATTTTATTTTATTTTTTAATTTTTTTAGTTGTTGATGGACACAATGTCTTTATTTTATTGTTTTGTATGTGGTGCTGAGGATCAAACCCAGGGCCTCACGCATGCAAGGCAAGCGCTCTACCGCTGAGCCACAATCCCAGCCATAATTTTTTTTTTTTATTTTTTGTTAACATCTAGATTAATTTTCACGTAATTATAAAGACATAGAATATAACTTGCTCTAATTCATTCCCCAAAACCTAGTATTTTAATTTCAAGAAATAGGTGCAAGAAGAAAAACATAGTGTTTGATCTGAAGTAATAAGAGCACCCACAAATCCTGGGAGATTTGGAATATAGTTGATGCATAGTTTGCGGATATGCTTATGAATGTAGAAGAGAATTTTTAAAAAATATTTTAAAGTCCATGAGACAGGAAATGTGAACAGATTTTGAAGTAACACTTAAGAAAAGGAAAAAGAAAAAATATATTCACTAGTAGTGACCTCTATTCCTTTTAGTTTCTCATATTTTATTCCAAAAGTGACTTTGAAACAATGGAATTCACAGAGAATGCTAAAGAAGAGGGTGGTGGGAAAAATAGACAGAAAATCATTTCATGTCTTTTGGAACACCACAGGGATCAAGGGTGAGTCAGTTGCTTATACATACAGGATTCAAGGAAGTTTTCTAGCCCACTATTCAAGAAATATGAAGACCATTTTGAAAATTCTATAAGAAGTAATTGAGAGGCCATACACCAAAGGAATCCCAGTCTTGATAGGGGTAGTAGAGCTGATGGTGGAAATGTCATCAATTATTATGGAAAAGTACAGATCAAGTCTGATAACCAAACACCAAACTGAAAGAACCCTATGCCTGGTCACATGGGCCACCAGGCCAACAATGTGGACAATTCTAAAAACATTTCCGTTGACGTCAAAGTTACAAGTAATCTCTTTATAAGCTTTGGCTTCACACTGGAAAAAGTCAAGGATAAGTTTGTGAAGACTGGACTTCAATAGGAACACTATGATTTAAACTAGAATTGACTAAGAACTTTGAATTTGGCAAAAATGAGTCCCATAATTTCATAAGGAATTGAAGTCTTGAAAGTCAAGTTGAGATCAGTTATAGAAATAAACTGTTGTAGTGTTACAAGGGCAGGTAATTTAAACCTATAGCAAAGATACCAAGTTTTCAGTTCTTTATCTATGTGAGATTTTTTTCAGTTTGCTTTGTTTTTAGGAAGAATAGAATATTTTAATGAAAGAATGGGTTAGTTTGATGATCTAGTTTTAAATTCTGGTTTTGATTCTTAATAGGCATAATTATTTGTGGGATGCAGGGATATTATGGACTGAATATCTGTTTTCCCACAAAATTCATGCATTAAAATCCCACCAGGCACAGTGATGGTATTGGTGGTAGGGCAATTGGGAGGTAATTAAATCATAACAGTACAGCCCTCACCAATTCATCAATGGGAATGATGTTTTTATGAAAAGAGACAAAGGGAGCCTACTTCCTCTCTGTTCCTGAACATGTGAAGATACCAGGAGAAAGAGACCATCTGCAGACACCAGAATTTCTATAGTTTTTGTTGGACTCCCCGGTCTCCAGAAATGAGAGAAATAAATGTTGTTTGAGCCAATCAGTTTATGGTACTGTTTCAGCAGCTCAAGTTGCTGCTGGAAAAAAAAAGTGTGTACTTTTTCCTCTGACAAGAATGTTTTGGCAATTGTTTAATTGTCCCATTTCTGATTATTGGCCAAAACTACATATTTTCCATGTATATAAATAGACATTGCTGCATTAAGTATATCTTTCTAACACCATCAAGGCTAAGATCTCCTGTTTTGTGCTGATATAGAAGGCTATAATTTTAATTTTTTGTCATTAAATTTAGTTCAGTATCTGAAGTTTACATATCCATGGGTCTTCATATCCATTGCTCTTCATATCTATGGGTCCTGCAATTGTGAACTCAACCTATCACAGATTTAAAATATTTGGGGAAAGTAATTTATAGTAAACTTAATATAGTCTAGTTTTTGCCTGTCATTATTCCCAAAATGCTATAGTACAACAGCTACCTTACATAGCATTTACATTGTATTAGGTATTATAAGTAATCTGGAAATTATTTTAATGTACAAGTGAGAATGTGTGCAGTTTATATGCAAGTAAGACTATACTTACTTGGCAGTATCTACCATTAATTGGTGAATATTAAGAAAGTAGAACCATCATGTATGTGTTCATCCCCAGAATGTAGCATGGTAAATAGCATGCATACAATTCATAACTATTAAACACAGGTTGAATAATGGATTAGCCTATGATAGTAAGCAACTGGTTAATATCTGATTAACTTCAATTTTTCATTGATTGTTTCTGATTCTTCAAAGAAACAGGAACTTGATTATGCTGAACACTCACAATAGTTAGCATGAGACATCAATGTGTTAAATTGCCCAAACTACCTTTCCAAGTCAAATGTGATCAATATCACAGCTCATTTATGTGTTCATATGTATTTTGTTTATGTACCTGTAGGTTTTAATGTACCATGAATTTAGGCTCAAATATACATTGAGTGTAATAGAAAAATGATAGAATCTTCTCATATGCATAAATATAATGGTACATATGCTGATCACAAGATAATTCTCTGGTATAAGATAAACTGAAGATTACATAAAAATAACCTTTCCATCATCATTTAAATATAGTTATGCCTTTGAAATAAGCTAAGTGAAAATCTGTGTTTAATGAAGCTTTATAGGTTAAGCTTTTCTTCACTTGTATAGATTTTTACAAGGATATATAATGACTAAATTTTAATTTATATGTCAGCAGATTATGAACTAAACACCTTTCCTAGGTACAGTGGCTTTCAGATGGGCTAACATGAGAGAGTTAATATATACAATTCTACCTCTGATAAATCTACACTTCATGTGTGATTAAAAAAATAAGCCTTTAGTGTTTTTCATGATTTATTTTGGATTAGATGAAAAGCCAAGAGTAACAGGGTTCCTCATCAAAATGGAAGACTGGGCCTGGACTGGGATGCAGTATGTCAGAACATAGTTACAATTTAAATTGCCCTTGCTAAAATTTTTGCACTTTTACCTTTTCTGCTAATAGGAAGTTTAATTTGACAAAATTATCAAAATATTACAAAGTACAACCTTCTTTAAATTTTAAGTGCTTAATCATTTAATTTGCAAATTTTTGTGAAAACTGTATAGTTAAATTGCTTTATAAAATGTGCTTAAAAGTAGCAATTTTGAAAAAGTTGATTACATGAGTAAAATATTCACATTATAAAATGCATAAAACTATATTTAAAAATTAAATCCACCCAGTGAGCTATATTCAGTGACCACAGCTGACTTTTCATGAATTTTCCTCTTTTAGTATACAGTTTTACAAGTGTGAGAGTACTGTGCATATGTAATTTGATATCTCCATTTTTATTTTAGTATAAGATTACAAACATCGTTTTACAGGGGGTTACTGGAGATTGAACTCAGGGGCACTCACCTACTGAGCCACATTCCCAGTTCAATTTTGTATTTTATTTAGAGACACAGTCTCACTGAGTTGCTTAGTGCCTTGCATTTGCTGAGGCTGGTTTTGAATTCTCTATCCTCCTGTCTCAGCCTCCTAAGTGGCTGGGATTACAGGTGTGCACCATCATGCCTAGCACAAATATTCTAAAATATTTGTAGACATTTCAAAATGGTTCTCTGATTCTACTTATAAATAAGTCACAATAAACTACATCACCAAGTCAATATTCTATAGTTGTGCATTTGTTTGGTCTTCATTTTGTCTTACTAATTTAGTTAACCTAAATAATGCTTTGAAGAATACTTTTATATCAATGGCCAATTTGAAGGACGATTAGTTTTTAGACAATTAAAAAACAGAGTTGTTTTAGATAATTAAAAATAAAGTTTACTATGGCCTAACCATATGGCTTGAGACTTGGCATTTATATTTTTATTTTATAACAATATCTCCTTAATTTAAAGAAAATACTCATAGAAAAATGCAAGGCATATCCAAGAATAGTATTGAGACAGGAAGATCCATCTCCCATAGGCAGTCAGGATAAGAGTCTTGATGAAGAAGAAGGGGAGGGGGACATCATGCCAACCTGAAAGGAGACATTGGGTCTTAAAGATATCCTGTAACTTTCTCCCTCTGCCAGTGTCAACCACAATGACTTCTGTATTAGAATACTTCTTTTTTTGTCCTTACGGTTTCAATCACAGCAGCCCTTCCTTACTAACACTTGCCCTTAAGCCTAAGCAGATTCTTACTGGAAATGTGTCAAAAAACCACCAGGTGAGACCCATCCTCTTAATTATGTAAACAAGAGGTTGAAATTGTTTACTTCTGATTGGCTTATTAAGCTAGGAGCTTGAAGGGCTTGATTGGTGCACAGTGGTATCCCTCAGCCCACCTATCACCTGTACTCGTCCATCAGATATGCTTTTAAAACTCCTAAACAAAAGATACCAGTTGGTGTCTTGGGGCCCCTCTCCTTTGTGAGCTCTACTTTCTATTACTCTGCTAAATCCTGTTACTTTAATTTCACCCTTGTATCTGTGGATTTTATTCCTCAAATTTGAGAGACAAAGAACCTGATTGCCTAACTCTGTGTTACAGTTATCTACTACAATGCAATTTTAATCTTATGAAGCAGACTCAAGCAAAGACCATATTCTTATTTTAGTAAGGGTAAAACAATTAGGTATTTGTTAAACACAAAAATTGGTTATAAGGAAACCTGGCAACTTTACATAAATCCTAAGCTGAAAGACCAAGACACAGGGAAGAAGGAAGAGTACTACTAGATGCACAATATGTTCTTTGAGGACTATTGACCAAAAGGAAGATTTTCTTTAGAGATTAACACATTCTTCAGAGAATATCAGATTGGTTTCAGTGTTCCAGTGTTGAAATGTAAAAAGCTCACTTCATACTTCCTCAAAGCCAAAATGCTATAGGTTTGCATTATGAATGAACTATTAGCTCATTATTTGCCACTTGATTATTTGGGAAACTGTTTTTCCTTTCTTTCCCACAAATATACCAGACTTGTTTTTTTAATGTGTCAGACATTGATTTTCTTAGACATAGCAAAGGTTATATCACTATGCCATAAAAGGTGAAGGCACAAATTTACAATTTCTCTGATTCTCTTGTTCTTTCACTTAAATCTAGGAAATTGTTATTCCCACTCTCTTGAGTTCCAGTGGTTCTCACTCTGTTTACTCATTTACCACACTACTAGGGTAACATCGGTAACACATGAATAATTAGATCAAATAGGGCAAGGTTGGTTTAAA
Source organism: Geosciurus inauris (assembly GCA_004024805.1). Classification (NCBI taxonomy): domain Eukaryota; kingdom Metazoa; phylum Chordata; class Mammalia; order Rodentia; family Sciuridae; genus Geosciurus; species Geosciurus inauris. The sequence goes on along the minus strand of PVHX01000334.1, from coordinate 161,663 downwards.
GTTAAGCCCTGTGACTCAACCCAAAATTTTACTAAACTGATCTGAGGTTAGAAGAAGACACTCAGCAATTATTAATTTTTTTCAACTGTTTCTCTTTCCCTTTGTAATTGACTACATGAGAAACTTCAAGGTTGACTAGTGGATCTCTAGGACACAACTGTATATTTTTGGAAACATCATCATAGTATCAGGGCAAAAGCATAATTTTGTTATGACTTCACTAAATATATCTAACTAATGATTAATTAATGTACATGATTAATTTGTTTTTATAGTAGTGTATTATCATTTTAAACTGTTTTCTAAATAGATACCAAACCTAATAAAAGTGTTACCTTTTTCTTTTTTATGTTTTTTCTTTTTATTGGTTCTTTTTAGTTATACATAACATTAGTTTTAATTTTGACAGAATTATAACAGCATGAAATATAATTTGTTCTAATTAAGTCCCCAGTACTTTCCCTTTCCTTCCCCTTCTCCCTCCTCCTGCTCCCTCCCCTCTACTTTACTGTTCTTTCTGATATTGACTTATAGTTTTTTTTTTTTTTAATTAGTGTTTTGTGGATATACATGATGATGACATTCATGTGGTATATTTATATGCACAGGAAAATTAGGTCAGATTTATTCCACTGTTCTTTCCTTATTTGGTCTCTCCTCCATTCCCTTCAATCCTGTTAGTCTACTCTACTGATCTTTTTTGTATTTTTTATCCATCCCAACTTATTTTGGATAAGCCTCCACAGACGAGAGAAAACATTCGACCTTTGACTCTTGGGGACTGGCTTTTTGTGCTCAGCATGAAATAGTCTCCAGTTCCATTCATTTACCAGCAAATTTCATCACACCATTCTGCTTTATGGCAGAGTAATACTTTATTGTGTATATATATCACACTTTCTTTATCCATTTATTTGTTGAAGTATATCTAGATTGGCTGCATAGCTTGTGTTCCTGTTAACATTGATGTGGCTGTATCACTGTAATATGTTGATTTTAAATCATTTGGATATATACAAAGAAGTGGGATAGCTGGGTCATATGGTGGTTCCATTCCTAGTTTTTTGATGAATCTTCGGACTCCTTTCCAGAGTAGTTGCACTAATTTGCAGTACCAGGTATGTATGAGTGTACCTTTTTCCCCACATACTTGTGAACATTTACTTTCACTTGTATTCTTAATAATTGCCATCCCAACTGAAATGAGATGAAATCTCTGTAGTTTAAATTTGCATTTCCTTAATTGCTGGAGATACTTAACATATTTTCAAATATTTGTTGACTATTTGTATTTTTTCCTTTGAGAAGTGTTTGTTTCATTATTTTGCTCATTTATTCAATGAGTTATGTGTGTGTATGTGTGTGTGTGTGTGAGAGAGAGAGAGAGAGGGAGATTATATGAGTTCTGGAAATCATATGTAGAAGAAAGAATGAAATTTAAACCCTATCTCTTACCCTGTACAAAAGGCAACTCGGTGGATCAACGACCTAGGAATTAGACCTGAACCCCTGTAACATCTAAAATAAAATGTAGGTTCAACACTCCAACATGTTGGCACAAGAAACTGACTTCCTTAAAAGACTCCTAATGTGCAGGAAATAAAATTAAAAAATCAGTAAATGGGATGATATTAAATTAAAAAGCTCCTGCACTGTAGAGGAAACGAATGTGAAGAGAGAGCCTACAGAATGGTAGCAAATCATTGCCATTTTCTCCTGAAATATAGGGCATTAATATCTAGAATATATAAAAAACTCAAAAAAAAAAAAACACCAAATAAAAAAAATCAATAAAAGGAGCTGTTATTATACCAGTGTCTTTATATTAATCATATGAATTGAGGGAACAGATCATTTTTTCAGCATAGAGTATAGCAACAAGACAATTTTATATTGTCACATCACAGAGGTGACACCTCTGTGATGTGAAAACAAAGACCTAAAGACCTAAACCTTTAAAATGTTAGTAGCCATGTTTTTGTTAAACTCATGTACATATTCTTCTCTTTTTTTCTAGTTAATTTTCTTTTAAAACCAATCTTACCCATTAAGAAGTTTTAAAAAATGTTATATGGTATGTAAAGAGCCTAATTTCATGAAGAGGTACCACCTTCAGAAGGTAAAAGAAAGGTGTAAAGCAAATACACACACATGTACACATATGTATATATACTCAAACACACAAACATAAATACATATATATCCACACATGCCACATATTAACAATACTTCTCTTTCCTAAATCCCTTTATCGTTAGAATACCTCATTGCCTTCCTGAATAAGTCTTTCCTTAAGTATTTATATCTATCTATAATTAGAGAGAAAATAGGTGGAGAATTGAGTATATTCAGTGCTATTATTATAAAAATAATTCAAAATTTTACATGACTGCATGAGTCTAAATTATGGTTTAAATGATGCACAGAGATAGCAGAAGTATAGTCCTATAATTGAGGAATTAATTGGCTACATGATAAGAGTAAAGATGACTTTAATTTTTGTACTTTTTAGCATTGTACAGTTCATGAATGTGTTATTTATTGAAATGAAATTAAATAATTTATTTAAGTTTTATATTTTGAAGATAAAAGATTTGAATTTGATATATAGATTATTTACTTTATAACATTGGGGACAGCATTTAATTTTTCTGAGTCTCCATTGTAGTAAAAGAGGTAAAATAACCCTGATAATTTTATGTCTCCTAAAGGTAAATTAATATTTCATTCAGTAGTACTTTGGTTTTAGTAAAGCAAATTGTCTTTATTTTACTAAATAAAAATAAAGCTTCAAGCGGTGGGTTATATCATAAAAGAGTGAACTTTAATTTAGTGAATTCAAAGATTTTATCATGTTGAGCAAATTTACCTGACCTTCGTCCCATGGAAAACTTATCATTATTATACTGAACATAAACTAAACTAAAAGGAGATATTACCTCATTCTTCTCAAGCTTTTTACCATTCAACTATTCTTGATAAAGATATAAATGTATTAAGTGTTTCTGCTGCTGAAGTATGGAGAAGTGCAAGACACATCCTGCACCTGTGGACACATGTGGGTCTATGATACTCACAGCCAGCAGAGAAGGCAGCAAAAAGGCTGCACAATGAATAATAACACTATGCAGTGATCAGAGTGCTTCTGTCATCTGGATGAACGATGTGGTTTGAGTCAGAATAAAAGTGGTGAACCTTCTTCTTCTACTAATTGGTTAAAATTTATAAGTTGCAATCACCTGGAAAGTCAGCTGATAATAGGAACATATAATTTTAGAGAAATAAGAAAATTTTGTTTTACTGTTGTCAGTTATCCTTTGCAAGAATTTGACATTCCCATGTATTGAAAACATATTGAAAATGCCATTTACTATTAAGGTAATATGAAAATTTCTAATTAAGTGATATGTATTAAATAAAATATAGTTCTATCATAATGTATACACACATATAATTTTAAAAATCAAAGAAAATATCCAGGTTCCTGAACAGAGGCCATTTTTAGAACAACTCGAAAGAAAATAATGAAATATTCTACATTGTCTTTCACCTTTATTATTTAAAACATAGGAGATTAAATTACATACTGAGAATTTTTATCTTTTTTCCAAAGAACTTTATTCCTCACAAAAATTGTAATGAAAATTACATTTTCTCATATTTCTAGTTATTCTATCTAGTAAATCCATGGACATTGTCCCTGTATCTCAGAGTCAGTATTCAAATTCTGAAGGAACAACTGAATAAACTAACACATCCAAAGAAGTGACACATTCACTCCCCCAACGCAGAATGCCTCTGTGAAAAATTGTTGTGTGTGTATGTGTACATAAATATTTTAATATATATAATATCATAGTATAGGTAACATATATTCTCACAGGCATATAATTGCTTTTATAATATTATATACAAATTGTTTTGTTTCTAATTTCTACCGATGGTTATTTGGCAAAATTAGCAATACAAGCATATGCTGACATCCTTCAAAATAAAGTGTTTTTAACCTAGAACTTGTCTAAGCTAATATACTGCTATTTTTATTTCCTTTGAAATAGTATCTTTATTTAATTCATTTATTTTTATTTCTATTTCATTTTCCTTTTATATTTTGCTCCATACATAAATGTATTAAGAAAGATATAAGCGAGATTCTAAAAGTTTCAGAGAGATCAAAGTAAGGTAAAGGCACAAAGGAGAAATCTTGGCCTGTAGGAAATCCAGTATAAGACACAAAAGATATTAATTTAAACATGCAGATAGTCGATGAAATAAAGACAAATCATTTTCCAGAGTACATTGAAGGATGTTATGTTATTGGGTGTTAAGGAAGATTGTTGTTAAAGTGCAGCAACATAGAGCTGAACTTTAAGGGATAAACATATTCAAGACTTAAGGTCCAAATAAGTTGAGGTGCAAACACAATATGTGTAAACAAACAAGGCAGCTGCAGGGCAAGGAGTTTATGTTAAGTGTTTGTTACACTCGAGTTTCAAATTTCAAAATGGACTCATTCAAGATAGTAAGGAACAAATTATGGTCATGATGATGAATGGGCAGAAGTATAATGAAGGTTATTAGAATTAAGAAATTTTCATAGTATTAAGACAATATTTAAAGTCAGTTAGCAAGTATCACTGTTCACTATTTGCCAATTGTCCATGCACTGGTTGATGGGCCTTCCTTTGATATCACCCATGATTTCTGAGGTTGAGATGAAAGCAAGACTGATAGACATATACCAAAGTGATTTTAAAATAGCATCTGTGGGGAACAGATTTCAAAACAGAAATTGTATGAAGGTTGACAGGAATTCCTTACACAGAATAATAAATTAGAATTGAAAATAAGTAAAGAACAAGACCAGAATGTCCATTTTACTACTGCTATTCAACATTTACTGAATGTTCTAAGCAGGCTAATTAGACAAGAAAAAGAAAAGTAACCAAACAGGAAAAGAAATAGGTCTATTTCTATTCACAGATATTATGATCCTGTATGTAGAAAATTCCAAAAAATACACAGGAAAGCAACTAAAACTAAGACACCAAGTTAGCAAGTTGTTAAGTACATGGTCAATATAAATAAATCAATTGTGTGAGCTGGAGCTGGAGCTCAGCAGTAGAGCACTTGCTTAGCATGTGTGAGGCACTGGGTTCGATCCTTAGCATCACATAAAAAAAAATAAACAAATAAAATAAAAGCATTCTATCCATCTACAACTACAAAATTTTTTTAAAAAAATCAATTGTGTTTCAATACATTAGCAATAAACAATCTTGAAGAAAATTAAGAAAGCAATGCACTATCAATCGAATCTAAAAGAATAAGGCACATAGGAATAAATTAATTCAAGAAGATAAAGCACACAATAAAAACTACAACACATTGTTGAAAGAACTTAAAGATATATATAAATGGAAAGATTCCAGAATTCATGAATAGACAATAATACTAAGATGTCAAAACCACTCATAGTAATCTTCAGATTCAATGTAAACCCTGTGAAAACTCCAGATGTCTTTTTACAGAAACTGAAGTTCCCATTTTCAATTCATCTGGAATTACAAATTACCTGAATAGAAAATCAATGTTGAAACAAAACAAAGTTGAAGGACTTGCACTTCCCTGTTTGCTTGTTTGTTTGTTGATACCAGCGATTAACCCCAGGGGTGCTTAACCACTGAGACACATCCCCAGCCCTTTTTATTTTTGAGACAGGATCTCCCTAAGTTGCTCAGGGTCTTCCTAAACTGTTCCAGCTGGCTTTGAATTTATGATCCTCCTTCCTCAGCCTTCCAAGCTACTGGGATTATAGGCATGTGCCACCACACCTGGCACACTTCAATCTTTTGAAAGTTATGGCCAAGCTATAGTAATCAAAACCATGATGTCCTGGCATCAGGATAGACATATAGGCAATAGAATAAAACTGAAAATCCAGATACAAACCCACACACCTGTGGGCAATAAATTTTGACAATAATGCCAAGGCCATTCAACAGGGAAAAGAATATTATTAATTGATTATTCAATAGTACTGATACAACTAGATTTCCACAAGCAGAAGAATGAAGTTATAAGTTACCTCACATCATATGTGAAAATTATCTCAAAATGGATCCAAACCATAAGAACTTAAACCATAAAATCCTCAGAAAAAAATTTCATGAAGATTTACACTCATGTTTATCAATAAATTCTTAGCTATGACTACAACACAAAAAGCAATATATTTTTTTAAAAGGATAAATTGGAATTTAGCAAGATTTAAAGCGTTCACACAAAGGACAGTATCAACAAAATGGAAAGATAAACTATTAAATGGAAGAAATATATATAATCATATATCTGATAAAATTGGTACATATACATATATGTGTATATGTGTGTGTATGCCTCTGCAGCTCCAATCTGTAAAAAAAGATAAAACACTTGAATAGAATTCTTTCATAGATATGTAAATGGCCATAAGCACATGAAAAGATGTTGAAAATTATTAGATATTAGTAAAAATGCAAATAAAAACTTCAATATAATTCAGCTTTAACACAATCCAGAATGTCCACTTAGAATGAAACATGAAAAAATAAAAATCTCATTTATTACTGAGCATCTAGAGAAATTAGAATTCTTATACATTACTAGTGGGAATGTAAAATGGTATGTCCACTGTGGAAGAGTCTGAAGGTTGCTCAAAACATTAAACAGATTGCCATACATGCAAGTAATTCTACATAAAGTATAACAAATCAAAGTAAATATTATTTTCAAAAGTCATACAATAGAAATTATACAAGCATTATCAACAGATGAATATATAAACAACAAAATATGGTGATTATACACTATGTAATGTCATTTAATAATAAAGAATGTCTGAAATCTGCTACAACAAGGATGAATCAGGAAAACAATGTTCACTGAAATAAGCGTGACACGTAGTACATAATTCCACTCATAAGAAGCAAATTCATAAATCCAGTAGATTATGGGTTATCAGAAATGGAACAAAGTTGGAGGACTCACACTTCCCTATTTTATTTATTTATTTTTACTACCAGCAGTTGAACCCAGGGGTGCTTAACCACTGATATGGGGGGAGGAAGACTGAGTAGTTATCGCTTATTGACTACAGATTATAGGTTTGAGGTGTGGAAATTTTTGGATATCGATAGTGGTTGACAGTTGCACAAGATTATGAATGCAATTCATACAACTGAATTCTACATTTAAAATGAAGAAACTGGCAAATTTTATATTACTACATTAAAAACCTAAATCTAATGACTTAGTAGTTCTAACATAAATTTTGGTGAAAGGTTAAAACGTTTAAATAAATGGAAATTCAGAGGTTAAATACACACAGTAAGTGTCTATGTGATTCCCTATTCTTAAAGTTATGATTTATATTCCTTAATGATTTATTATGGTTATAACAAAACTTTTCATGATTATAACAAGTGTAGTTTCTATTGATAAATCATGAAATAGCAGAAAAACTCTAAGGTGGCCAGAAATTATTCTATTTTCCCTTTAAACCCTTGTATAAGCCTCTCCTCTTGAATATAAGTAGGACCTATGCCTTGAATCTAACCAATAGAATTTGACAGGGCAGAGATGTCATTCCTGTTATTACAACATACTATGGAAGACTGTTCTTCTAACCTGTTTTCCTTATGGCTAAATGAAATAAACGGCGATATTGGAGAGGCCAACATGACAAAAAACAGTGGACAGACTCCAGGAATTTTGGGGAAGAGCAGATCTAAGAACTAAACTTTTCTGTAAGGATGAAGGATACAGTTAGAAAAAGTTGAGTTGCTTACTCCCACAGTTGCAAAGAAATGAATTCTGTTAACAACTCAAATGGGTTCACATTTTAGCTCCAGATTTATGTGCATGTACACATGTGCATGTGGGCATAGTCATACAGGCAATGGGGATTAAAACCAACTGGCAAATACTAGCCAAGTGATTTACCCCTGAGTTACCCTCTCAGCACTTCTTTTTTTCTTTCTTTTAATTTTCTCTCTTTCTTTTAATTTTCTCTCTTTCTTTCTTTCTTTCTTTCTTTCTTTCTTTCTTTCTTTCTTTCTTTTCTTCCTTTCTTTCTTTTACTTAGATATACATTACAGCAGAATGTATTTTGATTCATTGTACACAGATGGAGCACAACTTTTCATTTCTCTGTACATGATCTAGAATCACACCATATATACAGTCATACATGAAGCTAGGGCAATGATGTCCATTGCATTCCACCATCTTTACTATCCCCATGCCCCCTCCTCTTCCCTCCCTTTTGACAAAAGTTCCTTCATTCTTCCCGTGTCCTCTCCTGCATTATGGATCAGCATCCACTTATCAGAGAGAATATTCGGCATTTGGTTTTTTGGGATTGGCTTACTTCGCTTAGTATGATACACTCCAGCCCCACCCATTTACCTGCAAATGCCATAATTTTATTCTCTTATTGCTGAGTAACATTCCATTGTGTATATATACTACAGTTTCTTTATCCATTCATCTATTGAAGGGCATCTAGGTTGGTTCCACAGTTTAGCTATTACGAATTGAGTTGCTATAAACATTGAAGTGGCTGCGTCACTGTACTATGCCGTATTTAAGTCCTTTCGGTATAGACTGAGGAGTGGGATAGCTGTGTCAAATGGTGGTTCCATTCTAGGTTTTCTAAGGAATCTCCATACTGCTTTCCAGATTGGTTTTACCAATTTGCAGTCCCACCAGCAATGTATCAGTGTGCCTTTTCCCCTACAACCTCACCAATATTTATTGTTGTATTCTGGATAATTGCCATTCTGACTGGCATGAGATGAAATTTTAGAGTAGTTTTGATTTGCATTTCTCTAATTTCTAGAGATGCTGAACATTTTTTCATATGTCTATTGATTGTATATCTTCTTCTGAGAAGTCTCTGTTCAGCTCCTTAGCCCATTTATTGATTGGGTTGTTTGTTTTTTTGATGTTAAGTTTTCTGACTTCTTTATATATCCTGAAGATTAGTGTTCTATCTAATGTGCATGTGCAAAAATTTGTTCCCAGAATGTAGACTCTCTCTTCACTTCATTGATTGTTTCTTTTACTGAATAGAAGATGTTAGTTTGAATTCATCCCATTTTTTGATTCTTGATTTTACTTCTTGAGCTATAGGAGTCTTGTTAAGGAGGTAAGGTCCTAATCTGAAGTGATGAAGATTTGGGCCTACTTTTTCTTCTATTAGGTGTAGGGTCTGCGATCTAATTTCCAGGTCCTTCATACACTTTGAGTATGGTGAGAGATAGGTGTTTAGTTTCATTTTGCTGCATATGGATTTCCAGTTTTCCCAGCACTATTTGTTGAAGAGGTTATCTTTTCTCCAATGTGATTGGCACCTTTGTCTAGCTGAAGATGACTGTATTTAAGTGGGTTTGTATCTGTCTCTTCTATTATTTACCATTGGTTCACATGTTTATTTTGGTGCCAATACCATGCCATTTTTATTACTATAGCTTGTAGTATAATTTAAGTTCTGGTATTGTGATGCCTCCTGTTTCACTCTTCTTGCTAAGTATTGCTTTGGCTATTCTGAGTCTCTTATTTTTCCAAATGAATTTCATGATTGCCTTTTCTATTTCTATAAAGAATGGCATTGGGGTTTTAATTGAAATGCATTGAATCTATATAGTGCTTTAGGTAGTATGGCAATTTTGAGAATATTGATTCTGCCTATCCAAGAGCATAGGAGATTTTCCATCTTTTAAGGTCTTGTAAAATTTCTTTCTTAAGTTTCCTGTAATTTTCATTGTAGAGGTATTTCACCTCTTTTGTTAAATTGATTCCCAATTATTTTTTTACGCTATTGTGAATGAGATAGTTTTCCTAATTTCTCTTTCAGAGGATTCATCACTGATGTATAGAAATGCAATTGATTTATGAATGTTGATTTTATATCCTGCAATTTTGCTGAATTCATTTATTAATTATAGAAGTTTTCTGGTGGAATTTTTTGGATCTTCTAAGTATACAATCATGTTGTCAGCAAATAATGATAGTTTGAATTCTTCTTTTCCATTTCATATCCCCTTAATTTCTTTTATCTGTCTAATTGCTCTGGCTAATGTTTCAAGGACTATGTTGAATAGCAATGGTGAAAGAGGGCATCCCTGTCTTGTTCTCATTTATAGAGGGAATGCTTCCAATTTTTCTTCATTTAGGATGATGTTGGCCTTGGGTTTAGCATAGATTGCGTTAAAAATATTAAGGTATGTTCCTACTATCCCTAGTTTTTTCTAGTGTTTTGAACATAAAAGGGTACTGTATTTTTTCAAATGCTTTCTCTGCATCAATTAATAAAATCATATGTTGTTAACTCTATTGTTGTGATGGATTATGTTTATGGATTTTCCTTTTTTGTATCCCTGGAATAAACCCCACTTGATCATGGTGCACTATTTTTTTTAATGTTTTTCTATGTGGTTTGCCAAAATTTTATTAAGAATTTTTGCATCTATGTTCATCAGGGATATTGGTCTGAAATATTATTTCTTTGATGTTTCTCTGTCTGGTTTTGGTATCAGCATGATACTCACCTCATAGAATGAGTTTGGAAGGGTTCCCTCACTTCCTACTTCATAAAATATTTTGAGGAGAATTGGTATTAATTCTTCTTTGTAGGTCTCATAAAACTCGACTGAGAATCCTTCTAGTCCTGGGCTTTTCTTTGTTTGCAGGGTTTTGATGGCATCTTCTACTCCCTTGCTTGAAATTGATTTAAGTTGTGTATGACCTCCTGGTTCAGTTTGGGTAAGTCACATGCGTCTAGAGATCGGTTGGTGTCTTTGGGGTTTTCTATTTTACTGGAGTATAAATTTTCAAAATAGTTTCGAATTATCCTCTGTATTCCACTATTGTCTGTCATGATATTTACTTTTTCATCATAAATTTTAGTAATTTGAGTTTTCTCAATCCTTCTTTTTGTTAGGGTGGCTAAGAGTTTGTCAATTTTGTTTATTTTTTCAAAGAACCAGCTTTTTGTTTTGTCAATTTTTGGAATTGTTTCTTTTGTTTCATTTTTGTTGATTTTAGCCCTTATTTCCTCTCTTCTACTTCTTTTGGTGTTGGATTGTTCTTTTTCTAGGGCTTTGAGATGTAGAGTCAAGTCATTTATTTGTTGACTTTTTCTTCTTTTAATGAATGAGCTTAGCATTGCATTCATGGTGTCCCAGAGATTTTGATATGTTGTATCAGAGTTCTCATTTACCTCTAAAAAATTTTTTATCTCTTTTCTGATGTCTTCTGTTATCCATGTGTCATTCAATAGCATATTATTCAGTCTCCAGGTATTGGAGTAATTTCTATGTTTTAATCTTTCATTGATTTCTAATTTTATTCCATTGTGGTCAGATAGGATGCAGGATAGGATAGTATCTCTATTTTTTTATTTGCTAAGACTTGCCTTGTGACATAACATATGATCTATTTTGGAGAAAGATCCATGTGCTTCTGAGAAAAAAATGTATTCTCCCATTGATGGATGGAACACTCTATATATGTCTGTTAAGTCTAAATTATTGATAGTTTCATTGAGTTCTATGGTTTCTTTGTTTAGTTTTTGTTTGGATGATCTATCTAGTGGTGAGGGAGCTGTATTAAAGTCACCAAGTATTATTGTGTTGTGGTCTATTTAATTCTTATATTTGAGAAGGATTTGTTTGATATACATAGAAGCCCCATTATTTGGGGCATAGATATTTGATTGTTATGTCTTGTTGATGTATGATTCCCTTGAGAAGTATGAAATGTCCTTCTTTATCCTTTTCACTAACTTTGGTTTGAAGGCTACTTTATCTGATATGAGGATGGAAACTCTTTCTTGTTTACATGGTCCATGTGAGTGAGACGTTTTTCCCACCTTTTCACTTTCAGTCTGTATATGTCTTTTCCTGTGAATTGAGTCTCTGGAAGGCAGCAAATTGCTGAGTCTTTTTTTTGTCCAGTCAGTCAGTGTTTAATTGATGAGTTTAGTCCATTTACATTCAGAATTATTATTGAAATATGATTTGTAATCCCAGTCATTTTGGTTTATTTCTAGTTTTTACCTTGACATGTTTTCTTCTTTGATTGGCTTTTCTTCTTTTTTTTTTAGTGTAGCTCCTTTGTATATTTTCATTGTTGGTTATCATTTCCTCCTCATGGAATATTTTGCCAAGAATGCCGTGTAGTGCAGGCTTTCTTGCTGTAAATTCTTTTACCTTTGTTTATCGTGGAAGGTTTTTATTTCATCATCAAACCTGAAACTCAATTTTGCTGGATACGAGATTCTTGTTTGGCATCCATTTTCTTTCAGTGCTTGGTATATGTTGTTCTGTGATCTCCTGGCTTTTAGGGTCTGGGTTGAAAAATCTACTGAAATCCAAATTGGTCTCCCTTACATGTAACCTGATTCCTTTCTCTTGTGGCCTTTAAAATTCTATCTTTATTCTGTATGCTGGGCATTTTCATTATAATGTGCCTTGGTGTAGATCTGTTGAGATTTTGTACATTTGGTGTCCTGCAAGCCTCTTGTATTTCAATTTTCTGATTCATTTTTCATGTTTGAGAAATTTTCTGATATTATTTCATTGATGAGATTGTGCATCCCTTTTGTTTCAAATTCTGTGCCTTCTTCTATCCTGATAAATCTTAGATTTGGTCTTCTAATGGTATCCCATAATTCTTGTATGTTCTATTCATGACTTCTTATCATCTTCACTGTATGGTCAACTTTATTTTCAAGATTATATATTTTGTATTCATTATCTGAGGTTCTGTCTTCCAAGTCATCTATTCTGCTAGTGATGCCTTCTATTAAGTTTTTTTTATTTGGTTTATTATTTCCTTCATTTCAAGAATTTCTGATTTTTTTTCACAATCTCTAGCTCTTTCTTAAAGTAATCTTTTGCTACCTGTATTTACTCCCTTATCTCTTTGTTGGTGTGACCAATGGTTGCCTTTATTTGCTCTCTTATTTCTTTGTTGGAGTAATCAATTTTTGCCTGTATTTGCTTGCTTAAGTCATTTTTTAATTTGCAGATCATTTTAATTGTGTACATTCTAAATTTTTTTCTCTGACATTTCATGAACTGTGCTGTCAATGGATTCTATTATTGTAGTATCTTAGTTTACTTGGGGCATTTTCTTCCCTTGTTTTTTCATGTTGATTATGTATCTTACTTTCTTATAATGCTGATCAGAGGTATTGCGGTTTCTATCCTATAATCTTGTAGTGACACTACAGATTACCTGTATCTCACCTTGGAATTCACTTCCAGTCCCCAGAAGGTGTCCCAAGATGGACACTACTGCCACTAATGATGGTGGCGGAGGCAGTGGGAGTAGCCTTGGCTGGGCTCTCTTGGTGGTCCCTGAAGGTGGTCCTGGTTCTTGGCCTACACTCCCACCAGTTGGCAGGAACTCTCCACATTTTTTATTTGTAATGAATGATGTGTAAATAACATCAATCCTCAGTAGTAAGGCTCATCCATAGAAGCTATGCTTAGCAAATAATAAACACTGCAGGACTCTTGAAAAAAATATTAATAGCTACAAGGACTGAAAATAAACTAAATATTTCTTTTAAATCTTTTGTAACTTTAGCTTGAGTGATAAAGTTCATAAATCATATAAACAATATTTGAGTAAATGTCACTTTGCATGTACTCTACGGGGATCTGTTAGCAATTCATTTTATATTTTTATGTCTGTGATCTCTGTACCTTTACTGAAATAGAAAATGAGTTCAAAAGGTAGAAAATAAGTACAAATGAATCTATAATCATTTTAATAATTACTTAATTTAACATCTGGTCATTGAATGTATTGTAACATTTTAATTGAACTTTTTAACATTTATTTGTCATCTATATGAAAGGCACTGAAGAATATCCTAGAGAATGATACTGACATGGTTGGTGGCCTCCAGGAGGTTATTGACAGCTCAGTGAACCACATGTGCTCCAAAAGCACCTCATTTTCTTCCTACTTGTGTTGTCCTTCATTATACATAATGCAGTTTGTCAAATATTATAAGAAACATATAAAATGTTTCTTAGATTATAAAATCCTCAAAAGAAGAAAGTATTGAATTATTTCTATTTACATAGCACATGAATTGCACTGTATTGCTCAGAAAGGTAATACACTATATTATTTGAGAAAGAATAAATACTTTTACCAAATTGTCTAATTAGTATACCAGCTCAGAGCGCCTTCTTTCTCCATACATTTTGATTCTTATTTTGTAACCTAAAATATGTGAAATATTTTCTTGGTAGCAATTCAATATTGTAATTTTCCTTTACCCTCTATTATTTCTAAATTCTTCAATATAAAATCAGAGGAATAAAATCCAGAAAAATAGGAAAAGGGATTGATTATAAATGTCTTCCTATTCTAAAATGCATTAGATAATTAATTCAACTGAAATTTGGTTAATCCCTACTGGCAATCAAACTAGGCTAAAGAGTTTAATTTATCATTTAATTTTAACACAGACTGTTTCATCTGGAGGTGGTCTTTCCCTACAGGTATACCTGTGAGGGTGTTAGAGCTCCTCACAAAAGTGATGGAAGACTAGAGGATGCAAGTGGATTGCTAAAGAGAAAGTACTATATATCATCCTGAAGTCACATCATTAGGATGAATGCTTAATTAAGAACAAAGGAAAAGAACAACTTGGTCTCTCTATGTATCTGCCCTTCTCTCCATCCTTTCTCTCTCTCACTCACTTTCTGGTAGACATGCACACATACAGGTATATTTAAAACAACAACTTAAAAACAAAGAAAAGGGAAAAATGAGAGGACATACTAAAAAAGTTCAGTTTAATGTTTACTGAGGTGATATTTCTTAGGGAACAGAGAGCCTGTAACATATCTCAACGTGTGGTTGCAGTCCTGAAATCATTAGCTATGATAAATAACAAAACAAAAGAACACATACAATTACCACTTCTGTTTCCTGAGTTATTCCACCATGCTTATTCTGTATATACTATTGTAATCTTCTTTTAAGTTGGAAGCAACTAGGCAAAGTCTGATGATAAATTAACGAGACCACTGTGCACTAGCAACGTGAAATAACCTTTCTGAAAACTTATAATTCATTCCTTTAGTGAGCCTTACAAGACTGAGTGAATTGTCTTTCACTTTTCCTTTAATATTGTTTTGTGATATGGCCCATGAGAATTACAAGAAGATCAGATTATTTTGCCTGTTAAAATCTGTTCATCTTAAATAAGCATCATTATTTCTAGTATGTACAATAATGCTCTAACCTATCTTATTTATTTTACAACTGCAAGTTTGTATTTTTCTACTTCTCAATCCCTAATGAACATCTGTTATGGTTTAGAAATGAGAGGTCCCCCAAAATTTCCTGTGCTAAGGAAGAAATGTTCCATTAATAATGTACTATAATATAATTCTAATACTTTTAATTGTTGTACTTGAGTTACATGGTCATGTGTGATTTACACATTGTCATTAGAATATTAGAGTATTCTGAATTTGACCACACATGTGTACCCACCTCATAATGACATTTCAGTCAACATTGGATCATATGTATATTGGTCCCATATGTATTATGATAGAGCTGAAAAATTCCTATTGCTGTTTGATGTCATAGCACAAAAGTATATTTACTTATTTGGGAGTGACACTGGTGTAAAAAATATAATTCACTGCCAGTGGCATAAAAAAAATCAATATGACTATATACAAAATATAGCACTTCATTATGAAAATAAATAACAATATTAATTGTTTATATATTTATGCTGTATGGTTATTTTAGAGAGTACCCTTCAATTACAAAAAAAAAAAATTGTTGTAAAACAGTATGCCATGTTTCACCAGCAGAAGCCTCAAATATCTCATGTTTACCACATCATTTTGGCATCATCTCTTGTGCTTGATTTAGTCCCATGCTGTTTTGTCATGGCCCTTAACTGTCCAAAACCCACTGCTGATGCTGCCAGTAGGAGGCAATCAAATGATTGACCTGGAAACAACATTAAAAGTAAGTAAGGGCTACAGATGTTTAAATTCATTGCTGGTTTTTTCTTCCAGTCAGACATATTTCATTTCACCATAACTATGGTCTTAAAAACAGTAAGAAAGTTACAGAAGTTATTCAAGGACCTGCACTTTTTAGGAATATAAATAAAAAATTGAGAAGGCCATTTGTCAGATATCAATAAATGTGTAAAAACTCAACAAAAGACAAGACAGAAGTATATTCTTTCAGCATCTTGATCACAACCAGTGCAAATAGTTTGTTTGCAACATTGAAAGAAAGACTTTACCTGACTATAGTGTTCCATTGACTTCTAGGTTTAGGTAGCTTAAAAATTCAAGAATAACTATTTGTTATACAATGTGAAAGTGAGTGGTGAGTTTGGGAGGATTGATGTGAAGATGGTTGAAGAACTTCTGGAAACTCTACATAAGCTGATTGTGGAATAAAATTAATTGACAGTACACAAATTCAATATGCATGAAACATCCCTGTTCTGGAAACAGATTCTTGAATGTATTTTATTCATAAAGAAGCCAAGTCAGAGCCAGATTTCAAGACTTTTAAGGATGAATAACAAACTTCCTTGGTGGTAATATTGCAGACTACAAATTGAAATCATTTTTGATTTGGCACAGTGAGAACTCCAGGACCTTCAATCATATCAACAATTACGCAGTTGTGCTAAAGGAGCAATAAAAAGTCCTAGATGGCCAAGATGCTCTCTCAAGATGTTTTCATGAATTATTATGCCAGCAAAATGAAGAAGCACGTTTTGAAGAATAACATACAATTTAAGGATTTTTGCTGTATTCATTCCAGTATATAGATGGGTTTCTCTATTTGAATATCATTTTTCTGATGCACCCAGTTAATTAAAGGTTTATAGCAGTTTTTACCTGAGGAAGTCCTTTGCCCAGGATATTGCTTCAACTAAGGATAACAAAAAAACAAAACAAAACATGGTGCAAGTCGAGAAGGATTGCAATGTCTGTGACTACATCTATAATCTTGCATGGGCCTGGGGAGATGTCAGAGAGGAGTGAATGAATGGCGTATACATCTGGATGAAGACACTCAAGAAGTTTGTTCATGACTTCAAAGGATTTGGCAAGAAGGACACGATTGCAAAAATCAAAAAGCTGTGGTTGAGATAATGAAGATCATTAAACTGGATGTGGATAAGATGACTCTGATTCCTCCTGGAAGTGCTTCCTGAGTAAATGACTAATAGGGAGTTGTTGGCCTGGAATAGTAATACAAAGTTGAAGAAGTGGCAAAAGCAAAGAAGATAAAGAAGAAAGACAGAGGAAGAACCCTCAACAAAATTCACAGTAAAAGGTTTAGTAGAAGCTTTTGCAGATGTCAGTAAACTCCTCGAAATTTTGAAAACATGGACTCCCTAAAATGAAATACTCTTTTTAATAGAGAAGATCTTCATGGTACATTGTCTTTATGGGCAAATATGATGAAGAAGGAAGGAGCAGAAGGAGGACAAGCTAAAAGCAGACCACCATGGGCACATTTTTTTAAAAGAATGACTCCTCAGGAAGAGACTAAGGCAGGTCTTTCTGGAAGCATCCCAGAAGAAAACACTGTTATCCTAACAGATGGCGGCTCCTCCTGTGTTATTGCCCTAAAATATCTTCCAGTGGGATGGAATGTGGAGGAGTAACAAAGCATTATTGAAAGTCCTGACACCATGTAGGCCTAGGCTAATGTATGTGTGTCTTGTTTTTTTGTTTAATTTTAAAAAAATTTAACTAGGATAAAACTTATAGAATATGTCAATACAAAAAAGTATTTTGTAAACCCTGTAAAATATGCTTGTATTTTAAGCTATGAGTTACTGCAAAAGAGTAAAAATATTGAAGATGTTAAAAAGCCTATAAAGTAGAAAAGTTTAGGGTAAGATAAGGTTAAATTAATATGAAAGAAAGAAAAACACTTTTGATTAACTTAATGTGACCTGAGTGGACACTATTTATAAAATCTAAAATAGTGTAGAGTAGTGTCCTAGATCTTCGTATGCATCTACCACTTGCTCACCTACTCACTTAGAGCAAACTCCAGTCTTGCAAGCTACAAAGTGCACTATCCATGTATACATATTTTTCCTTTTATATTGTTCTTTAACTTTGTTTTCTATGTTTACATACGTTTAAAAACACAAAAGTTACCATTGTGTTATAATTACTTATAGTATTCAGTACATTGGCATGCTACACAGATTTGTACTCTAGCAATAATAAGTTATCCTCTCCCTATAGCCTAGAGGTGTGGGCTATGTTATCTAGATTTGTGTAAGTGTACTTCATGATGATAAGCAATGACAAAATCACCCAATGATGCATTTCTCAGAGTGCATCCCTGTTCTTAGACAAATGACTATACATGCTTATCTTTACTAGTGAGTTTGATGTTTTTATGTTTCATGTTACTGATAGTATCCCATCTGAGTTTCAGTGATGTGCTAGAACTTCTTTGCTAGACTCTAAGTCTTGCACAAATGTCCATTCATCCATGGGGAATTATCAAAATCAAATGAATGATTGTAGAAAACTTCTAATTAGCCATATTTCTCCAAACTATTTACTTTTAACTGCAAAGTTCTCTTTGCTATGTCATACTCTATGAGATTTAACTGGAATAAGTCATTCACCTCTCATTTACAGTGTCATTTATAGAGCAAGCATGATAAGTGCGAATAAAGTACTGCTTAAGTCATCTCTTTTTTTAATAAGAGGAAACAAAATGTACTCAGTCATATATGCATACACTTAGGCACACACACAGGTCCTCATCCATATAACCAGAAAATCTTCCTAAAAGGAGAGAAATCTAAGTAAATGCAGTCCATTTACTAGTTTCTTAGAATATTCTTAAGTTGTTAAAATGTCCAAAATTTTCCATTATTGCTATTACTTTTCACTAAATAACCTTAATGTGGCAATTGTTTCTCTGATTTAAAACTTAGCTGATCACTGCAAGAAAGAATATTCTGTATCTGGATAGAAATCATGAGTTATCAGAAGTGACAGATACCTGTATCCAAAAGTTACTGTAGATGCTCACAGAGGCCTCCAACTAAATTAATATGTGAAGGAACAAGAGAATAAATTGCAAGATCCATCATATGAAAATAGCCTAAATTTCTGGGGTATAACACTGATACATTGAAATTGGATGTTTAAAGTTAAATTATCCTATTGAAGAAATTTACTTTGAATAGATTTAAAAGGACATTTGTATTAGTAATCTATAGATTTAATACTCAGTAATGTATTGTATATAATAGTAATATTATACTAATTTTAGTTAAATTTTATGAGTGTATCAAATGTATTCATATTCATTATTTTACATCAATAAATGCTAGACTGAAGAGTAAATGCATTAAGGCTACATTATGAGTATGATACATGCAGCAAACAATATAAACAAAATCAATTGCCATAGTTAGTGCCTAGACCAAGGACAAAACCTTTGACATTTTTATATAAATGTGCCTTTGATTGCCAAGCCAAAGTTAACATTAAAATCTTACTGCAAAGTAGAAATTTTCAATGCTACAGATTCATTTTAGTAATGATGCTCTTGCTTAATGTGCTTTATTGTGGAGTTTGGAGTAGGTTGTCTAATAAATTACTTGCAGCATTGTTTAAATAAATATGCTATGTTCTAGTGCCAAAGTAATATAACATTGTTCAATAACCAAATATTTATCACATTTGACTGTAAAGAACTTTGAGAGGCTGAGACAGGAGAATCCCAAGTACAAAGCCAACCTCAGCAACAGCAAGGCACTAAGCAACTCAGTGAGACCCTGTCTCTAAAATAAAAACACAAAATAGGGCTGGGGATGTGGCTCAGTTGTCGAGTACCCCTCAGTTTGAAGAATATTTTGAAAAATACAAATGTTTAAAAGAGTTTTGTTTTGTAATGTATGGTAAATAGTTTAATCTGTTTTTATTCCATGTTGTGATCAAATTGAGCTCCATAAAACAATTTGATTAGTATTTAGATTTGGTGTCACATTCATGTATTTGACATCTTGATAATATGCTATACATAATATGCTATATAAGACTGGGTGTGGTGGTATGTGTCTGTAATCCCACTGCTTCATGTAGGGGGATTGCAAGTTTGAGGTTAGCCTCAGCAATTTAGCAAGACCTTGTCTCAAAATTAAATATGAAAAGTGCTGAGAATGTAGCTAAGTAGCAAAACATCCCTGGGTTAAATTTCCAGTACCAAAAATATATATAATAAAAAGAAACATAAGTTGTGGGGGGGTGCGCACGTGTGTGTATGGTGTGTATTCAATCACTCGTCAACCTAAATTGCAGCTTTCACTTGACATTTTCTATGTTCTGGATTTACCTAATAAGTAAAGTTTCTCTTAATAATTGGAGACAGTGATGTATAAACACAAGCTTTCAAAATTGTTCTACCAAGGAGCCTTGGAAAGTCTGGAAAAATACTAAAGTGTAATTTAGTCTATTTTTACTCTGCCTCCAGAGAGCTTAGACACTGCAGTTTTCACCCTAAAAAAGTTCATGTCCAAAGTAATAACCTTCATCAACTTTTCATCTCTATGCATGTTTCTACATTTGTAAAGTTAAAAATAAGTCTAAAACAAATAACCTGAAACTTTTGGCACTATTATCATTAAGAAAAAAATCGGTGCAAGGAATTTTTAAAGAAAAGTTGTGCCAGTTTAGTAAAGAAAGTAAATGGAAATGGATGATATCACTGTGAAGTTAAACCTAAGGAAAATTTAGTAGTTCAGGATTCTTCCTGCAGGCCCAAATGTTGCAGACCAAGCATCAGAACTGAACAATATCAGTTTTTATCCTTCCACAAACCCCAGTCTACTATAACCTGAATAAAATATTTAACTTTTCTCAAATTATTCATTTGATAACATGACAAGTAAATTAACTTAACACTGATGCTAATTTACTTGACTTTTTTAACAATGATTATAGAAATGATTACGTCCATTGTATATTTTTTTAGAAAACAGGCAGATAATTCTTATTTACCAAGTTGCAAATTCAAAATGTTAAGATGTATTACCTTTCTTTTTATTTATTTATTCTACTTAGGTATACATGATAGCAGAATGTATTTTGATTCATTGTACACAGATGGAACACAACTTTTCATTTCTCTGGTTGTATGTGATGTAGAATCACAACATACATGCAGTCATACATAAAGCTAGAATAATGATGTCCATTATATTCTACCTGCTTTTTAAAGCTAAAAATTCAACTTAGACAAAATTGTTATACACAAAATTTCTTCGTTAATACCTTCACTCTATACATTCTTTCTTTGCTGTCTCTTAACCATTCATTCTTTCAAACTATTTTTGTATTATCTAAGTTTTCCTGCCATATGGAACAAATCTAAATAAATGAATAAGTAAAACAAAGAACGTGATAAAATAAGTCATACCAAGATGTGCATAAATTCTTTTTTCATTTTTTTCCAGGGAAATTTACTATTTAACTGAAACTATAGGAAATGAGTTGAAGCAAAAGAGTTAACATACAATGATTTTGGAAGGAGTACCCAAGTCAGAAAAATACTGTTTTACATAATAGTTCATTGCAATAATTATTATTGTCACACAAGTATTTCTTTATTCTGATAGTCTCACAGATTTGGCTTATTTTTCAAAAAAAATCTGACAATGTATCCAACATCTCAAGATCCAGAAAAATATCAATGCATTTAACTCCCTGACACATTTGTATAACACTTCCCTCCTATATTCTGAATTTTTGTTCTTTGCCTGCTTCAGTTGACAATACCTTTGTAAGTGTAAATTCTAAATTTTGCATACTACAATGTAATATTTTAAATTGTAATCTTCAAGTTTTACAAGGTGCGACAGCTAAATCAATCTCTAGAATTATTTTGCTATTTTGATTAATATGGAATTGTGTCTCAGGCAATTGTAATTTTATATGATTCATATTCAAGTACATTTCAAACATGAGAGCACTTCCATTGTGACTAGTCAATTATAAGAACCAAATTTTTCACTGAAAATTTTGGATATTTGAGTATTGACAAAATTCCCAGAGACTAGCTTCAGGTTCTGCACTTCAAAGAATACTTCATTTCCACTACCTACATATTCCAGTACCAGCTGCTTTGATATATACTTACATAGAAATAATAGAATCAATGTAGATATAAACGTAGACATGCATATAATCTTTTATATATTCATAAATACGTATATGAATAATAGCATAATGTTCATATTTTCTATATCACACCAGAATTAAATTACTATAAATCTTAAGCTGTTATGATGTTTATTATGATCTTTACAGCAACTACTAAGATAATCAAAGAAGTATAGTTAGAAAAGATCAAGTTGCAGTAGCAATTGCCATATTTAGCAATGCATAACCCCAACTCCATCTCCAGGTTGATTGGAGCACATTCTTATGCATTACACTTGGAAATTATTTCTTACCAATTTGGTTTAGGCCTCTGTATAACAATATTCCAATAAAATTTTATTTAAAATAACACGTGGTTGGCGATCTGGTCTTGAAGCTACATTTTGGCAACTACTATTCTAGGTGATTAAGGAAAAAATATCCTTACATTATTCAGCTCCATACAATTGAAAATATTACTTTGATATTTTTATTCATAATACATCTTATCTAATTATTTCAGCAATGGCATTAGTGTTACAGGTGGGCCACGCATATTAATGACAGGATAAAATGTACATTAATGGAAGTAAGCATTCCATCTTTGTTGTAATAAATGCTTTGCAAGTTCTAGATATGTAAGCACAAAGGATAAAGAGATTATTTCTGTGAGGTTCCTAAAATAAAATCTGAATGCACAGTGTTAATCAGAATGCAAGAAAGGTATACATAAAGAAGTGATTTAGCTAATACATTTGTAATTTATGTTGCATTAGTCTAGTCATTGTTAGGAAATAGAAATCACAAGCAAACTTATGAATGACACAATAACTAGAATTTTGGTATAGTTCTTACAAGATCTGGATCAGCACATTTCAATTATCACTATGTCTATGGGTTGTTATATCATAAGAAATAACAAAAGGTAGCCATCTTTAATCATAGAATCAAAAAAGTGATGAAATTCATTTGTATTATTTCTTTGATTATGAAAAATAATAAATAATTTTAATGAAGTTTCATAATTATGATCTGAAATGAATTATCAAAAACATTAATAAAATTGTATTTTATTAGGATGGATTATTTAAATTTTTTATCATACAAACTTTGTAAAACTTGGTAATTATGTCATTTTTATTTACTAGGTTTATTTAATTAATGAGAATGGGCTATTCTCCAGACATACTCAATAAAGATTCAATCATATATTCATTTAGAAATATCTAACATCTAGCTACACAAACCTTAACTTCAGTGACATTCAGAATTCTAACAGAAGTTGGAAAAAGATTGAAAGTTCATAAAGTGGTCATTTAGATGTTTCTGTGTTCTAAGGTCACTTTTTCAGCTCACATTGTTATTCAAAGCCTTTCTTCTTTAGAATAGACTTCTGAAAATCCAGTGACAGACTTCACACAATGTATTCATGTGTACTCCACTTTATCATCATCATTTATACAGCTTGCATATCCTTTAAGTAAATTCTAAGATTATGACAATTGACAGTATTAGTGAATTAATTCGAAGAATATAAACTTGTTTCTTCATATTGCTTGTGTTGAGTGTCTCATTAATATCCATCATAATAATTTTGAACACTTTATAAAAATATCTATCATTAGTGATTTTCAGTGACCATTATAAATTCCTTCCTAAATATATTAGCAGTCTTGTGTGCATACTTTTGGGAAGCTTTTAAAGACATATATGTCCTATTTTAATCTACTTCTTTAATTCCCAAACCATTCTGTGAAAGAAATCTCATTACTGTACATTCTTATTTTAAAATGTCTTCCATTCAATCAGCTGGTTTGGGGTACATAATGAATTGAGTTTTTCTGACAATGAATTTCAAATAGATTTTGTGTGTGGGATTATTTGGAGGTAAAAGCTATTCCATGTCCTCCTAAAATGAATACTCCATTTATTTAATGGGTAGTTTGCTTGCTTAAGGCAGTCTTTCAATTTGTACCACTTGGTAATATACCCACCAGGAGGCAGGTTGGCCTTCTCACCCTAAATATATTTAATGCTTTCTTCAGCTCCCAGCATCCATTTTCTCTAACCAGTTGGGGTATATCTTGTAAACAGAATAAATAATTAGCTACTTAACAGCTTCTTACTTGGAACATGAATTTTTAATCACTTAAGTGCAACATGGCAGAATGAGTGAACATATGCCTATATTTTTCTAAGAAAATAATGATCAGAATCACTAGTCTCAGCATGCTCAGAGAGAGAGAGAAAAGAGAGTATACATGAAAGCAAGAGAGAGGGAGAAATTTAGTAACCAAGAATGCAGCAGGTTTCTTGGAAAAATCCTAGCTTCTGCACTACAACATGATACATATGAGCCAGAAATTTCCCCAATAAAATTTCTTCTAAGTATCCTATCTTAGTAGGAATCAGAGAATGCCATGAGGTAGTAACAATGTGATACATTTTAATCATGTACCCCATCTCTTGTTTTTTAAAAAAACTCTGAAAGCATGGTAACAGAGAACACATGACATGTTATTTCAATACTTAAAAATCTTACTCTGTAATTTTTCCTAATTTTCCAGAAATGAAGTTGTTCATATCTTTCATCACTATCACATTTTCATCTCCTTTTAAAAAAATAATTACAGCAAATTTGTTATAAGGAGGATATTGTAAGTCACACTGATAAGCCAATTAGCTTTGTTCTGCACATGATTTATACAAACAGGCTTTAGTATATCCTGAAATATATATTCCAAATTAGATCACATGCCCCAATTTTAAAATGTTACAGTTACCCTATGTCTAATCAGAATAGCTTGTTATTGAATGTGTTCACATGAGCTTTTCCCTTTATTAATTATTTTCATAAGCTAGACAATATTTTGAAGTACTGGATATTCCAATTTGCTCATTTCTCCTTCAAGTGTCACATTTTAAATTACTCAACAGAAACAAAGTTTTAAGTTGACCGTGTACTTGAAAAGACTGAGGTGTTTTTTTTTTTCTTTTCTTTCCTTTTCCTTCCTTATTACTTTCCTTTTCCTTTCAATCTGTCTTTCTCTCCCATTAGCCAGACCTGTGGTTGGATGCCATTATGTTACTAATGGATTCATAGTGCAATGTGACACCATTTGTGATCTCCACTGAGAGACACATCCACATATTACACATGTTTATTTTAAATCTAAAAGGGTATACTAATGGTTTCAGCACTTTAGTGTTAAGTAATGAAAAATTTTCTTTTTCTAATAGGAAATGTGTTGTAATGTAATCCATGTTTTTGTGAGATAATAAGAGCTTTTCTCTCTTTATTGGAACTAAGCTTAAGTTTCATATTAGAGTTATGAATAAAGACGAAACATGGGCAAGCTTATAGTTCAATTAACTCTCAACCACCTTCTGTCACATATTCTCACAATCCTCAACATGATGTTCAATGTGCAATATATTGCTCTACAACTCTAAATGCATTGTGATTTTATTCTCCTCCCTTACCAGAACATTTCAGACTTCCTTCCTTCCTTTTCTCCTATTTTTTCTCTAAATTTTACTTGAATATTTAATACCTAAACTCTAATAAGGTGAATTACTTTTAAAATAAAAAAGAGAAGAATTTTTTTTTTAAAACGGTGCTAGTAATCAAATCCAGAATAGACCACACAGCTACATCCCCATTCTGGGAAGGCTAATTTTTAAATGGTACTCACTTTATCATATTTGAAATTTCAAATGAGTACTCAAAGACCCTATGAATCTACGGAAGCGTTATATCTTGGATCATTTCATTAACTTGTCAAAAATTTCCTTATTCATCTTTTATCTTATTTTTATTTCTTATCACTATTGGAAGTGTAAACCAATATAGCAAATGATAAAATTTAGTAATCAGCTAATAAAAATCTTAGGTTTAAGAATGTGGAGGAAACATTTAAATTAGATGAACATATTATGCCTCCGGTTTAAATTCTAAGACTTCAGAGATGCTCACTGGGTATAACCATGGAATAAGCACATATTGTAAATCTCTCCCATTCTTACCTGTCTCCTAGACTTTTTTTTTTAAATCCATGAATTAAAGACAGCAATGAAAAGGAGGAAAAGACCATTTATAATAGGTCTTTATATATATATATTTTGGTACTGGAGATTGAACTCAGGGGTACTTGACCATTGAGCCACATCCCCAGCCCTATTTTGTGTTTTATGTAGAGACAGGGTCTCACTGAGTTGCTTAGCACCTCGCCATTGCTGAGGCTGGCTTTGAACTCGCGATTCTCCTGTCTCAGCCTCCCTAAGTGCTGGTATTACAGGCTTGCGCCACTGCACCCGGCTTTATAATAGGTCTATTTTTAAGGAGATGAAGTTCTTAAGTTGTTCCTTTCAAGTACATGCTGTTTTTTTTTCCCTCTTTCAAAGTCAATGTGAGGCACACATTGGTGTGACATCAAGAATGAAATAAAGTCCCACATTAAGCATAAACAAAATCTGGTATTTTAGAGTACTTAGGAAGTCTCTGTGTCCCATGAAACCAGTCAGATGCCAAGTGTTGAATACTGCATGCTTCACAGCATGCTATGGTAGCATGGCTGTTTAGCAGCTAGCAAGTCAAACAAGTAAGTGTGGAATTCCACATTACTACAAGAAGACTTGTAGAGGTGGTTTGTCATTAGGACCTAATATTACTTAAGTTCTGCTATATTCTGGCATACTGTTAATACTTCCTCACTGGCTGCAAAGCTCATTGAGCAGATTCCATCTATGTATACTAAGGCTTTCACAAATGTAGGCATGTTTAACAGTTATTTCAAGGATTTGTTACCAAAGATAGTGATTTCCAGTTTTAAGATTATATTTTTTCATAGTTTTCCCTATCTTCGTTTTCCATTGTGCCCATATTTTTGTCATAGATATGAAGATTTTAGACACCATTAATTTTTGGTCTAATTTTTAAGAAAATATTTATATTATAATCTTCAGTAATTTTAACAGAACTATTAAAATATCTTAAAAATAATAAATTTTAAAAATATCTGTCTACCTCAACATAGCAGAAAGCCCTGACATACCTCCATAACTCTAAAACATTCTGAAAATTAGAGCAGGTGTGACTATTTAAATTAAAATGTTGCTCAAATTTATGCTTATCTTGGAGTTACAGTATTTTTTTTATTCAAATTGTAAACTATACAAAAAGAAATAGCACCAAAGATGTCTATTTTTCTTCAATAATACCAAAAAACTAACCCTCACATTTCTGGCTTATGCTGTTTGAAATGTTCAAGAGTATTTCACCTGTTTTAGTCAGTTTGTTCTCATTCATTATGTAAATACATAAAAAGAAGGCATCACACACTCACTGTGCACTATGCAAACTGAGATGCAAAAGGGTCCTGTGCTTTTTAGAGGTTGGAGGGGTGAACTTCAACAGCACTGAATTCAAATTCACACCTTTTGAAATTCTCCTGTTCTTTTCATTCAACTTACTATTTATGTCAACAACACAAAGTGGAGGATGTACAATAAAAAAGTTTATGCATTTTGTGCATTAAAACCCAGAATGATGTTTTTATATTATGTTTATGTAATTGGATTGTCATGCAGCCCACATCTAATTTCAGCTCTTTGCTTAAACTCACCTAATTGCTCAAAAGTTCCCGTTATTTTTAAAATGTAATGATTGAATAGTTCTGCTTTAAGTAGCAGAAATGGTTAATTTGGACACACACTGATAAGAAAAGGCAATGAGAGACAGCAATAGGAGACAGTCAGTGCCAAGTGAAATAAAACAATTGTGCCAGCAGTTGGAATGCCATATGGAAAACTGAAGCCCGGTTTCATAACCAGGATGGAGAAAAATCTGTCAAGGGTTATTTTTGTTGCATATTCATGACCTGATAAATTGTGTTAATTGCTAAAAGAATGAGGAGTCAACCAAGAATGGATTTATTGTGATAGGAAAGGGACATGTTAAGAATAGCAATACAGTTTCAGAAATCTATCCACTTGGTAGTTTTTATCCTCCTCTTTAGAACTGGTAGAGAAAAAAGTAAATTTTACATTGCCCCTATTAAAATGTATTTTCATATGTCATTCCCATATTTATATATTTATATATTGAAATCCTTTGAGTCATTTAATGGGAATTTAACTTTGAGTAAAACACAAGTAAATAGAGATAGTACAAGCATGCATATTAAACGACCAGGACTTTGAGCAATTTTATATGCTGTATTAGGTCAGAAAGTGCTATAGGCTGAAAACCTCCAAACGTAAATGTTTTTATTTTCTTTTTATATTTTTTTCCATTTCTATTGGATTTTGAATAAAATGTTAAATAAAAACTTAGATTTTAAGTCCCAACAATTAATGTTTACATTAATTTTAGAATCCTACTTTCAATTACTACCTTTTCTAACTCTCCATTCCAGATCAAATGCAACTTAACCTAATCAGTTTATATATGGAAACTCTTTTTGGTGCTTGCTTTGAACAGATTATAATAGGCAAGATAAGAATAACAAAGACATAAAAATTAGTAGACTCAGTTTTCTGTTTTTATGTATTGTTTGCTTGATTTTTTTTAGACAGGAATAAAAATGTTTAAAACAGATAAAATATTTTAAAAATGTCAAATTGGATACTAAGTGGAAATATCTTTTTCGATTCTTTTTATCAAAATAATTAACTTGATTTTCTTGGATCTACTTATGATACCTTGAATTTCCATTCAAGGAAATTCGTGTTTTAAGGGCAATTCTAGACCCTTTGCTCTAAAATATTCTCATCTATCACCACTACATTTTCTTAGGTTTCCTAAGTCATAGAAAGCTATAAAAGAGCTATTGACTGTAGGTTTGAGCCCCACTAAATTTAATATGTTATAGTCCAAATACCCTGCTTTAAGTGCTAGAAATCCTCAGTGTACTGGTGTTTGGAAGTGGTGTTTGAATGTAATTACAGTCACAAGAGTGAAGCTTTGATGAATGAACTTTAGTGTCCTTACAATAAAAGACTCAGTAGAGTTGATCTCGCTCACTATTATCTGAGAATATGATCAGGTAGAGGGCCCTCTCCAGAAACTGAAATGGCTGGCACCTTGATCTTGAACTTTCTACCCTAAGAACTGTAAGATAAATTGTTTTTATGTCAATCAGAGGTACAGAGAATGCTATTTACCTGGAGAATATATACATGATCATGAACATAATGTTGGTAAGAAATATAGACAGTAAAAGCTGTTGCGATGAGGTCTTAAATAAAAATGAGGAACATGTTATTGTTATAAAGTGCTTGGATGAATTTTATTTGTGCTGTAGTGTTTTATGGATGTAGAATCTGTAAGTGATGAAATTGGAGCATTAGCTGAGGGGATTTCTATATAAAGACTTGAAAGAATGTCTTGGTTGCTCTTGACTGCATATGGGAAAATGCAAGGAAAGAAAAAATGAGTTGTTAAGCAAAAAGGAAAGAGAATTTTTAAATAGGGGGTATTCATATTACAGAAAACACCAATTATGTGGCCAAACAACATTTTGAGAAGAATAAGGAAATTATTACAGGAGTACAACATGGACCTAATCAATTACTCCAGCAGGAACACTGACAATTTGGACTAAAGGAAGCAGGCTTTGTAGACCCTAAGGAACCAGACCACAGAACCCTTTGGATACAAAAGCATGTTATTCAAGACAGGTAAGAATAATTCCAAAGGCAATTTATGGACCATTTGGGCTATCACCCCCACCAAAGGCCCAGAGTACAAGGGTCTGGAGAGCAGAGCTGCCACCTCTACAGTCTCCAAGGAATGGAAATAAAGGGATGGGAACCATCATCCCAGTGAGTCCTAGGGATGGCTGTGCAAATGGGTTTGGAAGAGAAAATAGATCCAAAGTAGATTATTTGTGAGTGTTGCGATATGTTGGTTATTTACTTGTTAGGTTTTGCACTTACTTAGGAGAAAGCACCCTTCCTTTCTTTCCCTTTTCTTACTTTGATAATGAAAAAGTCTATCCTATAGCAGTCCTATCATTGTATTTTTCAAGCACATAACTTGTTTCCTTTCACAAGTTAACAGTTGGAACAGAATATTGCCTTTTGGAATTTCAGGGTGAACTATTAATCTAATTTCAAAGACATGGAAACAAACCATTGCCTTATTTTTGCAGTTATTTCAGACAATGATTTGATATCCTACTTTCAGTTTGCTGACATGAGAAACAATCCTCATGACTAATTGTAAATAACCTAAACAAAACTGTAACAGTTGAGATATTGTACTCATATCGCAAAGATCCATTACGTGAAACTGAAATAAAAACAAATATACAAAAAACTGTACAAACTGATGACATATTATCATGTAATCAATATACCCTAAATTAATTCAATATTTTCAGCTATATCAACTTCTTTAATAAATTTTGTTTTCCTTTTTGCTACACTAAAATAAGAATGTCATGAGAATAATTAACTAAAGTATAAATTGCTTCAAAATATATTATAAGAACAATATAACATGACATAACAGTACTATATTAAAACATAAAATATTGCAAAATATGATTAATATACTCTCTGCTTTGAAACATAGTGTACTAGTTCTCATGTCTTTGTTAGTCTGTAAATTCCAGGAGAGCAAGGCTTATGTCTCTGATGTACTATATTCTTCTAATAAGTACTTCACCACTACAGAGACTTTTTATGGACATGGATCTATAATTATGTGGATACATACATATGATAACAAACTAGTTCATTTTTAAGATGTATAGTACTTATTAAATTACTCTGTGTAGAAGGAATTTTAAGCACTGTATCTTAAGCCCGATGCTTAACTGTATTTAGAAAATTTGCACACACATTCAACCACACTTCCTTCTAAAACAATAATACTTGACTGAGTGCACTTCTTTGCACTATACACCTGTTTACTACACAGCAGTGTTCACAATAATATAGGTACTAAAAATATTTTTAAAGGCAAAATATTTTGTTGCAAATAAACCAAGGGTAACATTATATGCATATTTTAGAGTTGATAATTATCATGAATAATTATCATGAAAATAGCCATAATAAATGCTATTTTTCAAATAGCAAAGAAGTATCAGGTAATGTAATGAGCACCCTACATTCATTATTTTATGCAATTTACACATCTGCTTTTAGATGAGGAAACTCATTTTCAAGAGAGATGCAAAAGAGTTTACTAATTTGCATATGAGCTCTCCCCTCAAAGCTCATGAGTTAATACAGGAATATTCAGGGGTAAAAAGGCTAGATTATTACAGCAATAATTAGTCTATTTAATGGATTAATAATTTCAGTGTATTACTGAGTGGCACTATAGGCAAGTGGGGCATAGCTGGAGAAAGTAGGTCAGTAAGGAAGTGCCCTTTAGTATTATATATCCTCATTGTTTCCTCCATCTCTCTCTCCACTTCCTGGCTGCCATGAGGTGAACAGCTTTTCTCCATCAGGCCTTTCTCCCATAATGCTCCACCTCCCCTTGGGCCCAGGGCAGTGGAGTTGGCCAACCATGGACTGAACATCTGAAACTATGAAACCAAATTAAACTTTCCCTCCTCTGTTTTAAACAGCTGTTTCACCTTTGTTACCAAATGACCTGAATGAACAATTTTAGAGTAAGAAAAATTTATTTAGGGATCTTGGTTTCAGAGGTCTCAGTCCATAGATAACTGAACTGACTGCATTGCTCTATGCCCAAGATGAGGTAGAATATCATGATGGAAGAGTGTGAAGAAGGACGGTAGTTCAGGACATGACAATTCAAAAAGCAGAGACACTCAGCTTGGCTCACCATGGGCAAATTCTATACCTCAAAGGCATGCCCCCCCCATGGCTGATCTTCTCCAGCCTCACCCTACTTGCCTTCAGTTACCACCCAATTAATCCCTATCAAAGGATTAATTCACTGATTGGGTCAAGACTTTCATAACTCAATCATTTCACCTCTAAATCTTGCATTGTCTCACACATGCAAGCTTTTGTAGGATACCTCATATCTAGGTTGTAACATCCTCTAAGTTGTTCTGGTTAGGTATTTTGGTCACAGTAGATAAAAACCTAATACCTTATCATTTATTCAGAGTCACATGATTAAGTGTTAGAACTAAGATTTGACAACAGATTTGTTGAATGCTCAGATTCATGCATTTTCTACTTTTCAATATCCCTTTAGTAATGTAAGAAATGTGTAGATTAACACTGGAAACCAAAGCAGCAATTGCCATTTAACATGTTTATTTCTCTGACTGCAATTTTTACTTAATGCCGTTAAGAAAGTTTAGCAACAACTATGATAATATACTTAAAAAAGATGAATTGTATATTTATTATATAATAATTTTCTGATATTATGTATGATAATTCTTTTGGCTATTGATACAAAAGAGAAGAGCCTAGACCCTTCCCAAGAAGTATTTTTATTCTTCCATCTTTGACAGCCCTAACAGGCACAAAGTACTTCACATTATCTGTAACTGTGTCATATGCCCCATGACTATTCAGAGATATTTTGCTTTTGCCAAGCTTCAGTCAAGTTTCCATTCTAGAAGACTCTGCCCCACATCCTCTCTGGTTGTCTCTGCCCCTCTGCAGTTGTTTCATCTATTCACAATCTGGTTGCTGAAGAGCCCCTCTCCTACTCATAACCAAGCAGAAAGTCTGAAGTTATGTGATAGTGTACTACACATGTTAGAGACTGCCTTTCTTTCAATATAAGTTGTCTTTCCATTCCCCTTGGAACACTACATCTGCTGCTTCCCCTTATACTCCAATATAAGTGCTAATAAGTCCTCTTTGGTATGGTTATACTTAGCCTATTAAAAATTTCTGTCTTGAGTAGAACAGGTTAAGCTAGTCACACTAAAGAGCTAGTAACACTGAGGCTACTGTCACTGAAAGTGGCCAGCAGCCAGATCTGGTAACAGTGAGGGAAGCTAGCAGCTAAAGAACAAGGGGGAACAACAAAGAGTTTCCTGGAGCTGTTGGTTCAACTGCTGGAAAAATACTAGAGAACTGAGACCTGCTGACATTTAAGGGTCATAGCAGCTAACGTTAATTGCTGAGAGTCTCTGGTCTACAAAGGTAAGAGCTGCTACCACTGGGGGAGCTGTGCTTTGCCTATTATTGATTTGTATGTGAATTTAGCAAAAGAACCCTGCAGCAACTCTTAGCAATATAAAGGAAAGTCACCTAGGATTGAGAGTGAGAGTAGAAAAAAAAAAGTTAACAGGTTAACATGCTCTCTTATATAATGAAGAGAATACTCAATGTGACCAAAAAAAAAAAAGAAAAGTTAATTTCCCCAAGGAAGCATATATCAAGTCCTCCCAAAAAGTAATAATTTGTCTAGTCCATAAATCTATAATTATAAAATATATGAATAATAAGAACTATGGTGGCAAGAAACTACTTGTCAATTGATTCTTATCATTTACTCAATTTCTAATTGTTCCACTATTTTTGTCCTTAAAAGTGCTTATAATTTTGTTGCTTATCTTTCTCCATGTATTTTAGAATTTTAGTTTGTACATTCAGGACATGTTTTAGTTTTGTCTTTCTACTCACTCCTATCTACTACAGCTTTTGATTATGCACAAGTTTCCATCTTGACTTTTCTTTCTTTTAAATTGAAGATTTGCTACCCCATTCCATGTCAATATTGAAAATGTCAGTGTTTAAGACAGATACCCGATGAACAGAAAAATTAGTTCAAATTCTGTCTATGTTCTACCTCCCAAGGCCACTGGCATGAGTGAGTTGAAACATTTCTTTTTTTGTAGATTGAGGGCTCCTGTGCAAGTCCATAATCTCATTCATACGCCTATTTTATCTTATTTCTGGGATTATATCTTACTTTGGATATTACATATTTTTAGTACTTTAAGCATTTTGCTCTCCTTTTACTTTTTCTTGGAGATGCAAAGGTTTTGATATCTATTGGCTCTACCCTTCCTCATTATTTACATTGTTTTAACTCATGAGCTCTTATTTATTGTAATAATATTGCAAAAATGTCCTCTTGAGAAGTCTTTATAGGCATAAGTGGATGGTTTAAGGCTGATAGAATGATATAGAAGTCTAGATCAAAATTAGTGCTATGGTAGATAAATGCATGGAATAAGCATTAATATAAAGAGAAAAGTTAAAAAGCTTAAATAAGGATCTCAGTTATGAACTATCACTGAGTTTTAAGTCCCTGTTAAATATTCAAGTAGAGTAGGTCTAACTTACCAGATAATGAATTTCTAATAGTGTCTACTAAAGAGAAATCTGACCTGTATATCAGAAAGCTTACTCATTTGTTTTATTTCTCTTGTTATCCTTTGTTTTGCTACTCATGTTTGGATTTTTGTTGTTGTTGTGTGTGTGTGTGTGTGTGTGTGTGTGACATTAACTGCTAGGTTCTATTTTCTTCATATATAAACTATTTTTTGTGGTAATATCAACTTGGTAATTATACCAGTTAATGTAAAAACAGTAAGTTATACTTACATAATTACTAGAGCCCTGTATAAAACTAAAATGCAAGTCCCTATACAAAATTAAAGCATTATTATTATAATTAGGTGATCTAATTCCATATTTAATGAGAATAGAACTCAATGATATTTTCTCTCATTATTAGATGTTCACAATTACATACATAGGCAGTGCCACTTACAATGAAACTAAGGCATACAGTTCAGTCATACTACATAGTACAAGTCTTCTAAAGTATTGTGTAAAACTGAGAACATTACATTGTTTTATGA
The DNA here is from genome assembly GCA_004024805.1 of Geosciurus inauris. Taxonomy (NCBI): domain Eukaryota; kingdom Metazoa; phylum Chordata; class Mammalia; order Rodentia; family Sciuridae; genus Geosciurus; species Geosciurus inauris. Next base: position 126,649 of record PVHX01000334.1, on the reverse strand, counting down.
TATATTTTCTTTATAATTCTGAAAGTTCCTAGTCATCTTAAAAATCTGGCTATCTTATTTTATATTAATTTTTACAGAATAAATATATTCACTTTAGAAAACAAATCATTATATGGTCAATCCATTTTAAACAGGTTAAAAGAACTCCAAAATATTTTTTAAAATCACTTTTTATATTGTGATTGTTTAAATATATTTTAGAGCGCTATATTATTTATTTGAAATACTCTTTTGGAAATGACTTTCTGCTATTGATTAAATTTTCTTAAATTATCTGCTAACATATTTAGGAAATTCTACCCATAAGTAAATGCCAAAGCATCAATCCACCCTGAACATCATTGCCAGACATCTCTTTCTTTCTATCTGCACCTTTACATTCCTGAAACTTTCTGTGTATTTTCCCAGATCCATATTCCTTGCTCTTTCACTGTAATTCCTCTGTCCACTGACAGTGCTACTTGCTAATGGCTACTCCTTGGCTTCCTCTACCTCACTGTTATTGATGCTGTCCTCTGATTTGAGTTCCTTGTTCTCTCACCATCATAATTAACCTCTTATTTTCTAATGAAAACATTTAATTTCTCAGTTCCCAATCCTGTATCAAGATCTTCCTAAGATAACTAAAAATAAAAGTTATTTTCCCTTCTGGGGCCTCCCTTCCATAGATAGATGATCTGGCTTCATCTTTACATGATAGTTCAATATTACTATATTTCTCCAAATTATGTTATTCATGTTACTTATTAAATATTTATTATTTCTTAATATAGAGAATATAAACCAAAGAACAAGGGTAAGGTTGTAAGTTGAACCTATGCCCAACAGAGGAATAATTCAAAATCAAAGAGATTGTATTTATGCAAATTCAATGCTGCTAAATACAATTCTTTTTTTATAAAGTTTACTTCTTCAGATATTTTGTGATAGTTACAATAAAACAGACTAATATAGACATCTGTTCTCCCTCTCCCAATTTTCATACTTTTAGTGAAGTTTCAAAATAGAAGAAAAGCAGCGGCATTTAAGATACATGTTTACACTTATACACCCTTCCAGGCTGAAGTACATCCAAGTGAAAAGAGGGAGTTTGTCTTTCTGTAATCAGATTTAGCTCTGGTCTATTTTTTTCTTGAATTTATTTGGCTATTTCCATCAACATGTTATTTAAGTCCCTTGCTTTCATGGACATATTTGTATAAATATATTCTCCAGCAGGGATTTCTAATACATCAACATTTAAACCTATGTCTTATTCTTTCAGGGTACACAGTCATAATAATTTATCATTCTCCAATGCAGATGGGCCCTTGTGATTGAATCCTGGGGTGGTGTGTTTCAGAAGAAACAATAGAGGCTACTTCCACAAGGGGACATAAAATGTTCCCACACACTCGCATCCTTACTCTTTTTGTCTTCTTGCTGTAGGAAACCAGAGGTGACGCCTTAGACTTGTCTACAAAGTTAAGACCAGACTGGTGTGGAAATCAATGCTGAAGACGGAAAAATGTGTAGCAAATGGAATGCCTGGAAGCTTTAGTGAGTAGAAAAACCCCAGTGGCCTGCAGAGTTACACAGGTACTCTGTTATTTTGCATCACTGAAATTTTGGTGTTTATTAGTCAAAAATAATGTGTAGTCTAGACTACACAAAATAGTACAGTACTTATGAGTGTCTTTGGAAATGATGACTTATAAATCTTAATTATTTTAAGGATTTTATGATTTTACTTTCCTTACCTCTTAAGTCTTCAAGGTTTGTAATTTTTTTTTTTTTTTTGAGGGACAGTGATTGCTTGATTTCTTTCTCTAGTGAGAGTGATTATTTCACCACAAATATAGCACAGTAATTTGTGGGACGTCCAATTCAAACCAGGAATACAACAGTCAACAACTATTGAATATCTGGAAATTAAACCTTTCCCCTTGGGGAAAAGAGCTTAATTTGTTTTCAATTGCCTAATTATTGGTCACAAATCACCTCTGCCTGAAAACAGTTACTATAAGAAGGAACCACTGTACATCAAGATATAAAACATAGTTAATTTCTGTTTCTTCAGAGTTTTCAATGATCCTCTGAGATCTGGTTAGCAACCATTTGGCCCTTAGCACTATTGATAAGTATTCAATGACATTTGAGTATGCTACCAGACACATGCTAACAATTTATTATTACTATTCACTCTTTGTATATCAAATAATCAGTGCAGAAGGAATACTAGCATTTCTAAAGATTATTTTTTATAAACCATTCCCAGAAAGTAAGTAAAGTTGAAGTTAAGGTTTTCCTGCATGATGATGGCTATAGATGTACTTCTAAAAGGGCTAGCAGATTCTATTGGTCTATAATACCTCAGTTCAGAAACTGATATCTACATGTATCTGCGTAATAAACAAGAATTTTAGACTAAATAAATATCTTCATACTTACACATAAAACCACTAAATATTACCCTTAGTTTTCCATGTGGTTTTAGTCATTTCATTTATCATCTTTGTAGAAAGTTTCACCTATATAAAATGCACATATTGCAACCAAGGATAAAATGTTAATTTGTGCATTGCATAAATCACATCACTACTTTTATATTCAAAGGTCTACATATTGCATCCTGTTCTTTGGCATATAATAATAGCTAATGCTCACTTGAGAGCTTAGTATAGCTGATAAATTGTTTTTTGCAAATTTGTTAACTCATGCAATATTACCATGAATCTTTGCTATGGAGTTAGTCAGCTCCAAAATATATTTCAAAGTTTGCTCCCCAATATAATAGTGTACAGGGGTAGAATAAAATTAAAAGGGTGTAGAGGATAAGTACACTCACATGGGAGTGAATTGGTTCTTATGAAAATCGTGGTTATCATGACAACAGTTTATCTTAAAGTGAGTCAGTGGCACATGATTTACTGCTACACATGCCTGCTTGCCCTTCTCCTTTTTCATTCCATTCTTGAAAACAGAGAGGTAAATAAACTTCTTTCCTTTATAAATTACTGTTTAATGTATTTTGTTACAGCAACAGAAAATGAACTAAGATACTTCACAAGCTTCTACCCATTTTACAAATAAGGAATCTGACCTTTTGAAGGTTACATGCCTTGCCCAAGATCCCATAGCTAGAAGTGATAGAGACGTAACTAGAGCCCAATTAAATTGGCTCCAGATTCCTAATGTGATTGTTGCCCATATTTCTATTTATAAACATCTAAGTAAGCTTTAAAATACATTTTACATTTTTCTTTGCCAAATTCTTTCAATAGTATTAAAGGACAGAAGTAAATATATTAAATCTACTTTATTTTAGTATACCTACATTGTAATAGACAATGTTTAGAGTTGGATTAGATATGATGAATTTTATGTGAAGCAACTTAAGAATATTGTTCTTTCTCCTCATGTTTCTAGACAGAAATGAATAGAAGTAATAGAAGACTTAGGTTTCTAAGATATTTGTTTTAAAACTTTGGACAATTTTTCACAGATCAATGTAGAAACAGTTCTTGTCCTTATTTTTCCCTTATTTTCCTATCTAATTCATCTATTTTTAAAGCACATGTTGTTTTTATTTTGACCTATCAGTCAGACTTAGATTTGCTCTATCACTTAGTGCTCCCCATACATAGTGCTGTTGCTTGTTTGTTTTGTAGTACTAGGATCAAAGCAAAGGCCTGGTACATTCTTGGTAAAAGCTCTACCACTGAGCAATACTCCCAGCCCCCATTTATAGCATAATATAAAATGCTTTCCCCTCCCTTTTTTCCTTGGAAATAATAGCTGGCAATTCCAAATGGTAAGAGCAATATTGTTTATACCATACTGTTAATGGAAGGAATAAATAAGTTTTCAAGTTAGTCAGCTTGTGTAAGTTCAGGAACAAAAAGGGAGGCATATTAAGTAATATTTAATAATAGATATAGTGAAAAATTGTTAAGTACTACAATGAGTCTTTTTATGGTTTAACTTTGAATACAAACCACCAAAACTAACTTAAATTAACAGTAAATTTAAATGATCACCATAGCCCTTATAAATTACAACTGGAAAGCAATAATTGATATCAAGTTCCCCCTATTCCCACAAGACAACTAAAGCCACAGTAATGGTACATAAAATTTCCAATGCCGACCAGAGACTATTTCTTTGAACATCAACTCAGTCTCCAATGCAAGAGAGAGGAAAAACAATATAAGTGCTGTAGTTCTGTATTACTTGTACAGCTACTTGGGAGGAAAAAATGATATCATGCCTGAATAAAAATAACAGACTGAATTCATCAAAAGTCCCAGGCAATTCATTAAAAGTCCTTCCTTAGTTGGAAGGACAGAAAGGCTGCACTATTTTCTAGCAACCACTTTGAAATGTCTTAGATAGCTTTAAAGAAAAGAATCATCCCAGCACTCATTATAATCTGCTAATTATAATTTGTTATCCATATTCAGAGTAGTTTTAGATGTCCCACAGCAGCTCATTTGGATATAGTTATAAAATTTACTTTTATCCATTCATATATACATCAAAATTTGCTCTGAGAAGATCAATAATTCACACAATATTTGTATTTATTCAGTAGTCATATTATCTGATAAGATTGTTATTTTTCCCTCAAATAAATTCACAAATTCTCTTTCCTATGATATCTCCTTCAATCATTTTATCAATTTTCTAGTATATAATTAGTGATTAATTGATTGATATTTTTGTTTAATATTAAGTATGATCTATACAAAATTATAAGTTAGATTTTTTAATTAAACTTTGAACCATATTAAGATATTGAATGTTCAGGAGATAAAGATTGTTCTTGTTATTATTTGCATTGGCAAAGTATACGCTTTTGCTACATCACATAGTCAAGAAGTGATAATTCTATACTCACTTAACTCATTTTTCTATTTCAAATAAATATAACTAGAACATATCTACATTGCTGCAGGATAGTCTTTAGAAACACCTTTGGACAGATATCTAGATAATACCATCCATTCTACTAGTTCCAGGATTACTCTTTCTCAGATATCTTTCCTTTTGCCTTCTCCAAACACTACACAGTTAATTTCAGACATAGTTTTTGATTTACTTGTTTCCTGTACATTAGTTTATTAATTATATGAGTGTATACAATTTAAAGAACTCTAGAAACTTATTACTTGTTATTCAATTTTGGTATATTTGACTCTTGATTTATAAAATATGATTTTCCTACAATATTTGTTGCCCGTTTTTACTATAAATGGTTAACTTCCTTATTTAAGTCCCTAGTGGTTGGTGGTTGGGTCAACTCAATCTTTCATGTTTGGGTAGATACATTGAATTTTTTTTTCTTATTTGAATACCAGTCTGTATAAAATAAAACATGCAGAAGTAAAAAAACATACAATTTTGTATTTCAATTTTCAGTACATCATTGCCTTGTATACATATTTCTACCCTCTCAAATTAGTTTTTTTTATGTTTATTTTTTAGTTGTAGGTGGGCAGAATGTCTTTATTTTTTATTTTTATGTGGTGCTGAGAATCAAACCCAGTGCTTCACACATGCAAGGCGGGCACGCTACCACTGCGCCATATACCCAGCCCTCAAATTAGTTTTTATTCAACTTCATTTGTGTTGTAGACAAGGCAATGGAAAACAAGTGTGTGAGTACAGTTCTTCTGTTCACTAAAATTTAATATTCTTTGAACTTCATAAAAGTTAGAGGAAAACAGGAAAGTATAAATGCCTTCTATTATATAGCACTAGAATACATGTTAGACCATGTACTACTTTTGTTAGAATCATGAAAATTCACACAATTGCATTATACATGATGAGTAATTTTAGCACCATGGAAAGGTAAACTTCCAAAGAACTGGCCTCTTCATAGATCTCCAGGTTTAACTCACATCTGTTTTGTTTTGTTTTACTTTTCTTTCCTGATTCTTTTTCTTGCTTTACATGTAAACCATACAATTATAAATTTTCCTATTCTCCACCTAGCACATAGTATTTTTGTAGACTTTTTTCTCTTGGTTTCTAAATTCCTTCTGAATTGTGTAATTTCTTCTCCTGCCATCAATCTTCCTGAAGATGTGGATTAATGTCTTAATAAATTGAGACACAAATAATCTGTGAAAAAACAAAAGTATTATAGGTCTATGATCATATATTCTTGCCCAGATAAAGCACAATTTCTGTATTTAGATGATATATATTATGAATCAAACTTGTGTCTTAATAGTACTTTTATCGTCACAACAAACTTATGAAATAGGAGCTATCATATCATTGTCATTTACTGAAATTATACTGAAACCCATAACATTTATGCAAAGTTCCCAAATCAGGGAAGTTGTAACTCAGTTCAGTACTAGATTCTATGTGTTAATTATTCTACTAAACTCCTATCTTCTTAACCACAATATTAGGAATGTTTAGTCTTTTTTTTTTTTTTTTTTGTACCAGAGATTGAACCCAGGGATACTGGACCTCTGAGCCACATCCTCAGCCCTATTTAGTGTTTTTATTTAGAGACAGGTTCTCACTGAGCTTCTTAGTGCCTTACCGTTGCTGAGGCTGGCTTTGAACTCAAGATTCTCCTGTTTTAGCCTCCCAAAAGGCTGGGATTACAGACGTGCTCCATTGCACCATCTAAGAATATTTAGTCTTAACCACAAACACAAAATATTGCAATCTATTGCACCATATAAAAAATCAGATAATGATGGAATTGTATGTGGCAATTTTTAAAAATATCACCAATATCTGCACAACCTAATATTTTGGAAGTTGATATGCTTTATTATTATGTAATTCAAAAAAGGCTTTTGAATTATTCCTCGGTCAGGAGCAGCTAATGAATTATGGGTCATTGAACACATCTATTGGGAATTTCTTGGTGCAAAGGTGCCAATAGAAGATTGCCCAATTAATATGGTGATACCTTGTTCAAAGCGGGATTCAGTACCAGCCATGAATTTTTTAGTTCATGGCTTTGGGTTCGAAGGCCTGATGTCCAAAGGTAGAGAATTATAGACACAAGCTGATAAGCCCTAATTGGGATGCTTTTACCCTCAGCTTTAGCTCTGTTCATCTTGAAGAAACTTTCTCACAATAAATCCTTTTGATGTTTAAACCTATATAATAAATGAATGGAGTTTGCTCATGGTCAGTCTTCCTCCTCCAGAGGAGGGTGAACCACCAAGTCCCAGCTGTTTCTCTATTTTTGTGTCTTTGTCTTTTCTCCATTCTCTCATAGACCAGTTAAGTTAGCCCTAAATAAACTGTTGAGCAGGATGTGATAGTCCTAATGAATATCTTGGCTTTTCTAATCATTTGTCACATTTTCTAAATGTCAGTTTAGCCAGCTAAGTAGATCTTTTAGTATTTGCATATTTTTACTTCTTCATACAGTGCTACTCTGCTTTCTTCTCCTATGTCTTCTATTCCTCATCGATAGCATATCCAAATCATATTATTTTATGTAGATGGTCATTGAATCTTGTGCAAGATTATGGCAGGCTTTCCTCATTCTCTCTATAGAATGATGCACTTGGCCTTCATATTGCTTATTACCTATTCTGTGATTGCTTCCACATCTTTGCTTCCTATTACATTACAACCAACGCAAGATAGGGATGTTCCTTTCTTAGTTTCTATTGGATTTCTGGCACTGGGCATATTAGTTAAATAAATATTTGTTAAATGAATGATCACTTTAATAAATAAATATAATAGTGAGATATGTATTTGTTTTTTTTTTTTTTTTTTTTTTTTTTTTTTGGTACCAGGGATTGAACTCAGGGGCACTCGACCCCTGAGCCACATCCCCAGCCCTATTTTGTGTTTTATGTAGAGACAGGGTCTCACTGAGTTGCTTAGTGCCTCGCCATTGCTGAGGCTGGCTTTGAACTCGCGATTCTCCTGTCTCAGCCTCCCTAAGTGCTGGGAT
>PVHX01000334.1:10653-118619 GCA_004024805.1 Geosciurus inauris | reverse complement strand
AGTGAGATATGTAAACACATTAAATTAATGTGTTCTAGCTCACATTGTCTCATAAACTCCAAGATTCTATGATTACATGTAGGCAACAATATATGCTTAATCAGTGATGGAAAAAAATTAAAACTATAATATTTTTACTTGAATTCAGCTATGAAAATTAAGTATTAAAAACTATAATATTTTTACATGAATTCAGTTATAAAAATTAAGTAGTTAACTGAATAAATCAGGAGTATCTGTTAGTATTCCAAAAAATTTCATAATTAGCATTTCTGGAAATATTGATTATTAGGATGATGGAAATTTCAGTTTAATTTATATTTTTAATATAAATTAAATTATGTTCAATTTATTGACTTCTTTGATTTATTTTCATCTTCAAAAACTTTTAGAAAATCTTTACTAGACCAGATAAATTGAGATAATTAAAATGTGTGCATTTGGAGAGCAAAAGAAAAAGGTTCTACAAAAATAATAAAGAAAAATATGTTGAAAAGAAGAGGAATAAAAACTGACATTTGTTCTTTTGTTTTGCATGTTTATAAAACTGACATTTGTTCTTTTGTTTTGCATGTTCTTTTGTTTAGCAAATTATAAAATTTTTATTCTAATAGATTTTATTTACTTATTTTTTCTTTTTTAAATTTTTTATTCTAATTAAGTATACATGACAGCAGAATGAATTTTGATTCATTGTACACAAATGGAGCACAACTTTTCATTTCTCTGGTTGTACACAATATAGAGTTGCACCATATGTGCAGTCATACATGTATCTAAGGCACTGCTGTCCATCTCATTCTACCATCTTTCCTGCCCCCATGTCCCATTCCTCCCTTCCCTCCCCTTTGACCAAAGTTTTTCAGGAAAAGGCACACTCATATATTCCTGGTGGGACTGCAAATTGGTACAACCAATCTGGAAAGCAGTATGGAGATTCCTTAGAAAACTTGGAATGGAACCACCATTTGACCTAGCTATCCCACGCTTCGGCCTATACCCAAAGGACTTAAAAACAGCATACTACAGTGACACAGCCACTTCAATGTGTATAGCAGCTCAATTCACAATATTCACAATAGCTAATAGATTTTCTTAATCTAAGGATATATATAGTAGAGGAAAGTAGACAGATATGGCAAATTTACCAAAGATGTTTCCTCAGTGTATTAGTTATCATTCTCCTAAGAAACACAACTAATAGGATATATGTATCTTTCTATCTATATCTATATCTATATATATCCATCTATACGTATATCAGAAAGGAAGTATAGATAGAACTGTGTATGTTAATATATGGGGTGGGGAGGAAGACAGAAGAGGAAGAAACAGAGAGATCAATTTTAGGGAATTAGTTGACAATAGTATAGAGGTTTAGCAAATCCACATTAGCAGAATATAATGATTGACTGGACATGCAAAGAAAAAACTACACTTCAAATCCAAAGATTATCTTCCAACAGAATTTCTTCTTCTTCCAGGAAGATCAGTCTTATTCTATAAAGGTCTTTAACTGTTTAGAAGAAGCCTATCAACATGGTGGAATGTAATCTACTTAAATTCTTCTGATTTAAATGTTAATGGCATCCCGAAAGCATCTATTTTAGAGACATTTGACCAAACATCTGGGCACCACAGTCTAATCAAATTGGCACACATAATTAAATGTATCATTTTCTTAACTTTCATTTATGATTTTGCTTTTTAAAAATCAAGTCAAAATATCAGCTTTCATCTGTTTCTTCCTTCAGAATTTCCATGAACACAGGTGTTTAATTTAAATAAAACTTATAGCTACATAGCTCATGCTTTTATTTACCACCACTGCACTTCAGCAGATCTCATATTCTACTGATTTTCAGTTTGTGCTGCAGTGTTCTGAGTTCTAGGAGTAGTGATAGTTTCCACATGACTTATGTGCCAGGCCAGAAACCAAAAGTGCCAGCTCTCACTTGCAAGCAGTCAATGGTTTTTAAGAAATGGAATAATATATTTGTCACCTTTCTTGAGCCAGTGACTGGAATTCAGTCACATAGTATGGTGACTGAGCAGGCAAATTTAATAATAGCCATATGACAATGGCAGCAAATGTGCGGTGGCTCAATGTCAAATCCTGCATACTTATCAGAGGGAAGTTAACCACCCTTTCACAGCCCCTAGCTCTTCTCCACCCTGCCACTTACTGCCACCAGTCACTTAGGGTTTCCAGGGAAAGCAATGGCTGGTTGTATGCTTTGAAATCGCCTAGAGTGGAGGAAGAAGGGAAATTAAAATCAAAAACACAAAGGCTACTTCCCTTAAAACTGAAAAAGTACAACTATAAATGGCTTAAATGTATAACATTCAAAATATATAAGTAGCCCATTCTCTAAATTGTCTCTGGCTGAAACAAAGTTAGGAAGGGACACTAAAGGTGAATGCTCCAGTAACATTTATGGATATTCCAGAAGATAAAGAAAAGGAAAACAAAAAAAGACAACTATGTCCAAGGTCATGATCAGGAAAGGAAGAGATGACTAACAGTCCCCATTTTAAGTACCCATGATCTGTAGTAAATAGATGTTATTGTAAGTGATTTGCGCTCCATGAGTGTCATCACCTTCCTCCTTCCTATCTCTATAACTAGTATTTACTGATTCTGCATGGATTCAGAAAAAATAACTCACAAAATTGAGAGAAAATTCTTTTAGGAGGACCATACCCTCCTAAGAATGAAAAGTACACTCCAGGCATATTCTGCACGAGTACTGGAGAAGAGAGAAAAATAAAACCTGCAATTATAACTTCATTTTCCTGCATCTCAAAGGCACTTGAAAAGCAGATAAAAAGCACGATGTCCATTACTAGGCTTAAACTGAAGTCACAAAGGTAAGATATAGGTAAGGCTCACATTTAGAGGGAAGAGAGTCAAAGAAAATATGCACATATTATATGTACACAAAAATGAAATCTTGAGAGATCTGCCTATGTCATATGATTTACAAGAAATGCCCTGACAATGTTGCAAAGATAACCTAGCAATAAAAAAATAAAGAAAGAAAGAAAAAAAGAAAAGCACAGAAACAACACATGAAAAATATTTCTAAAATTTATGCCATACAAACCGGAAAATTTTTCTCTGAATGAGTGTTTCTCCTTTCAATCATAATATGTCAAAAATAACTCCACAAACTGAAGTTTAAGGCAAAACCTGAAACATTTGTGAATAAACGGGATAGTGAAAAGGAGACATACATTTTGACCAAAATGATTCCATTACAATTAACAAATGAATTAGCACTATGAGAAGCAAAATGCACAGATGGAAACCATAAAAGTAATTAAAATGACTCTCCATTTCATTTTTGAGTTGAATCTATTTCTGCTTCTGATTATTTTGTATTTTATTGAAGCCTAACCATTTTGTGAGTTCTTTTGGAAACTTCTTAGTAAAGCATTTATTCTTGAAAGGTTGATTTTTTTAATATCCACTTTTCCCACTATCTCTGGTATATCTGTCAGTAAATATGCTTTGACTTTAGATCCTTTGAGAACGACATACATGCACATATATACACCTATTTTTTGTTAAGAAAACAAAATTTTGGTTTGACAATCTGTGTGTCTTTTAGAAACTAATAATCCCACTGGGCAACATGAAAATATACTCCATGTTTTACAAAGTTGTTTTGCACTTGTGCCTAGACCTAACTTGGGTCATTAATGTATGGTATACTAAATTACATTTATGCTTCAGGGTCTCAAGTAACAGATTTTCACATGCATGAATTCAAGTGATGTGTGAGAATTGTTACTTAAACAGAGTATGGACAAGGAGAATACTTTCAAATAAATCCAAAAGAGTATATCACATACATTTGGACACATAGTCATAACTGAAAAGTTAACTCAACAAAACTGTATGAATTTTATGACGTATGTTTGCAGATTACACAGTGAATATAACTGCGGCTCTTTGTAGAAAGGTTAAAAATGGCAGGAAATATATAAACATTGCCACAGATAGAAAAAGATGGGAACATATGTGGTATAATTAAGTCATACCAATTTATAATAATATGGAAGAGAAGATTGAGAAACGGAATTAGAAAAAGAAGTGTTTTAGAAACAGAAATGACCTACCAATGGTATTTTATTTCCATTGTCTAAACATAAAAATTAAGCACCATATTTAAATATAAGTGGACCTCTCTTTGATTAAATAAGCTAATTTGCTAAAATCTTAATATTTATAAATTCCAGGGTTCTAAAACACTCTTCTTAGCCTAATATTCAAATTCCTGGTAAATTATTTGAAATCAGGAAAGTGAAATGTAAATTTAAGAAGCAAGTCTTCCATTATGTAGTCAACAAATTTGCAGAGGGACATTTATGGTAGGAGTTGGTTAAGAGTTCTATTATTATTCTATCTTTCTGGTCATTAATGACAGCCATCTCAGCTAAGAAGTAGTAAATATGCAGTTTTGTGAAGAGTGAAGGATGATAAGTGATGAATTTACAGCTATTAACTTGCTTTTCATTTCACCTACAATGAGTAATAGGAAAAGTAATAGATCACAATGAGTATTTTACAGTTAGCATTTCAATTCATATACTCTGTGGTTTTCTATTTGTAATACAAGTAAAAATATGGAGAGATGTAAATAATGTGTTTATTATATATTTCATGTGTTGCAAAACCTAACAACCACCACAACAGTTCAACATGCTGTCTTAGCAAAATATGAAGACGAAATAGATTTTTATTCATGTTAAGACTTTCTTAAATCAGCATAAATTCTAACAAAATAAAAGTGAAGTTTATTTTCTAATATATCATGTTTCCTTAATTATGACTTAGTTATACTACAGGTAGGAAAAGTCAAAATGACATATCTGAAATATTATTCAATGGAATGGAACATATTTTAGTAAATAAAAAAATAAGTTGAACTCTGACTATATTTTTAATGACTTGTTTTCAACTTTATTTCTCCTTTTTTTATTTATGACATACTTCCATCTCCTTTCATTTGTATGTTCTTAGTAAATTTTCTAAGCAGCACTTTTCAATGCCTCATATGTCAAACAATTCCAATAATGGCTCTACAAAAAAGTGTCACTTTTTCAGAACTGTTTGTAAGAAATTATAACACTTCTTCTAGTCCTGGAGATTGAATCAAGCATTTAAAACATAATGCACCATTGCCTGAGAACAAATAATTCTAAGCCAAGTCTGTATTTTTATTTAAAAATAATACATCACTTAAATCTCTTCTCATAAAACCAGTTTTCAAAGTTGAATGTTTTCTCAGTAATGTTCAACCAATTGGTGGAATCTATTCTAGATCATCATAAACAGCTATATACATTTTCAAATGCAGAAACTTATTTTTTCAGCATAAACTTAACCATACTTGAGGAAAAAAAATAATGAAAAGACAAAAAAGCAAAATGGGTAGGTTCAAGTGTCATTAAAATCTGTAGGGATAGAGCAAATCTCAGAGAATTTTCACCAGTAGTAAATATAGATATGAGATGTAAAACCTGTACCTAGTAAATTGTGCAATTGAAACATTAAATGTGAACAAAATAAGTAAATAAATAACTAAATCAGTCCCTAAATAGAATCCTTGAATGGAAAGATAATCTGGGGACAAGATGTTGAATTGGTGGGTAGACCAATGAAAGATAACTCTCAAGCCTACTCCAATGCCTTCTTTAACAACTCTTATAAGATTACAGTGTTATTTAGCACTAGGTAAAATGTATATACTGATATAGTGTTTCTGTTAAGAAAATCCTTTAAAATATTTTCTTATGCATAGTTAAGGTATACAATATTGTTTATGAGATATATAGACACTAAATGTTATAGTAGAGTAAATCATATACATCTCCTTATGGTTACCCATTTTTGTTTTTGCTGTTGTGATAAAAGCACATGAAATCTACTCATAAATAACATAAATAGCATTGAAAGCACAATACTATCACTGGCAGTCTTCATGTTGTACATTAGATCTCTAGACTTGTGCATCCTATGTACATCCTACTCTATATTCCCTGACCAAAATGCTTTCTTAAAAGTCCACCAAAACTCTTTAAAGACTGATGAAATCATATTTCTGGCCAGCCACTCACCCAGGTACAATCTCTCCTTGATCACCATGTCTTTGCAGCTTTATCCTGGCATTACAAATGATTCTTCAAAGGATGGTTGTTTCTTTAAACCAAAATTGATTAGTTTTGTAAATATTTACCTCTTTGTCCCTCTCTCCATGCATAATACCTTAAATAAAATCATATAGGCTTTTTCATTAAGTGTGGAAGGCAAAATTTTCAATGTCCTTAACAAATAGCAAGTGATACTCCCAGATGGTAAACTGCATTGAACAATAGGGTGGTGTATGAATACACACACAGAGACCCTGGAATTAAAACCTACTACCAGGAAAGGAATAAACCTTGCATGAAGATATTTTCTATACATAGAAGTAAAGTAGACAAATAATATTTGATTTGTTCCCTATTTAAAAAAGTCTTTGATTTGTTGACTCAGTGTTGAAAACAGTAGAATCATACTAGAATATGAATAGTCTGCTGTATTTTGGAGAGCAAATACAACCTGGAACAAAAGGTACTAGCCTGACTTTATTATTACCTGACAAATGGAGATTCATTTGACGAATTCTAATCAGGATGGTCATCTCCTCCTGGCACTGCTGCTGAGGCTGAAGGATGACATTTTATTAAATTCATATGCTAGTGAATTGTCAGCACTTATTTTGCTTGTATGTTCTGCAGCTTTCAGCGTTATTGATCATGAAATTTTAATATAATGCTTGGAAACGTATGCCTGCATTTCAAGAGCAACCTCAGATTGATTTAGGCCTTAGCTGCCCCCAAGAGAATTGTCCACACTCTTGTGTATATTTTTTTCCTTTTCTTCTCCTATTTTCCTTTCTTTTCTTATCCCCCCTCATCTAATTTCTCTTCCTTTTTACTCCTAAAAACAAAATATGTTACTGAATAAAAGAAAGTCTCCAAATTTGGTTTGGTTTAATTTTTAATATAAAACTATTCTAACTACTCATATTAAAAAGGTTTCTATAGCTAATACATTATGGTAACTCATTAGATTCTACCTATATTTAAGCATTGGTATTCTATGCCACTTTTCCTGAGTTATATATAATGTGACTCTGGTTACAGTCAAATTTCTTATAACTCACACAAATAATAAAAATGTCTGCTAATTCATATAAGTGGTTTCAAAATTAACAGTCATTTCCTTTACATTTGCTAGAAATTGCTTTGGATAAGTTTCAATTTGTATAATTTTAGGATTTATTTAGATTCCTACTGGTCTTTTGTATGACACTTTTTCTTTAGCACTATGAAATAATTTTTCTTCTTTTCCCCTCCTCCCTATCCACATAGAAGCTGGCAGAGAAGAACCATTGCTTGTCTTTACTTGTGTTGGTCTTATAATAAGATTGAAAGTCTGTTCAGTACATTGATTTTTTTCCTCAACAACTTGATTATTGCAATTCCCTGCTAGTTGGCTGCTTTTCAACTACTATATCAAATTGCAATATGTACAAAGCCAAGCTGCAAGACTGGTGGTCTGCAACCACACATTGGGAGAAAGCAGCATCCTCTTAAGTCTTTCCCTTCAATCTCTTGTAGAAGGGGTTTAATATGGACTATAATCTCTTTTATTGTAAGACAAGTTCTCATATCTTTGTAGTAAAAAGTTTTAAAGACCATGTAACAATAGTACTGAGGTAAACTATAAAATTATAGACCCACAAAATCTGATCTTTCTGTAACTTAGCTACCTGGGGTCTAGCAGACAATTCAACTTGAATAATAATAGAGATACAAAAATGGTCCATCATTGTACAGAGATTATAACATATAAGAACTGCTCCAACTGAGTGGAATCTGTCAGGAACATTAAGGTGTACAATAAATTATGTTTCATTTAATACACTCAGGGAGTAAGAGAATGAAAGTAAGAAGTCTAAAAAGTAATATGTCTTAGAGAAAATTGAGATTTATCCCGAAAAGATTTAAGATACTTATTTTGAAATAACAGTCTCAGAATAGTAAAAATATAAACTATTTCTACACGTTTTTGGCACAAATAACTTTAAAAGACTATTTTTAATGTAAGACATGGTGACTATAATCCCATCTACAATCCCAGATACTCAGGAGGCTGAGGCAGGAGGATCACAAGTTTGAGACTAGCCTGGGAACTTTGTGAGACACTGTCTCAAAATAAAGATGTTTAAAAAGAGTTGGGGGTGTAGCTCACTGGTAAAGCAATTGTCTAGAATGTGCAAAGCCCTAGATTCTATCCCCAGTACAGCAAAACAGCAAAAACAAAAAAATAAAACAAAACAACTTTTTATTAGAGAAATATGTTAAATGTTAAAATAATTATAAAATTAAAAAACACTTAAAATAGTATTTTTTATATGCAAAGTGATTAATGCATCCACTAGATATGAAAAACTCTTGAATGAAAA
Source organism: Geosciurus inauris (assembly GCA_004024805.1). Lineage (NCBI taxonomy): Eukaryota > Metazoa > Chordata > Mammalia > Rodentia > Sciuridae > Geosciurus > Geosciurus inauris. Next base: position 110,097 of record PVHX01000334.1, on the reverse strand, counting down.
CATTAATTCATTATTATATAACCAGAAAAATAATAAATTCAGATGGTCCTATCTCTTTCTTAGATAACATACTAAGTCAGAAACTAATAAGCTGCATTTTATACTTGTTTTTAGTTGTTAACTTCATAACTTATTTGATAACCAAATTGATTTAACAAACTAATTTATCACTAGAATCTGACATTAGCAGAATGTGTGGCTGTTTATCAGCATTCATTTATCCCAATTTGGTATAAAGTTATTTACTAGTATTTATTCACCTCAACATGAACAAGCATAAGTTTTGCTACAAAAATATTGACCTGTTTTACAACCATCATTCCATAGTTCATTAGGTTATTATGCAATCTATAGTATTTATACTATTTTACCTTTCTGAATATATTGCCCAACTAAATAGTTCTGCAATTTGAAATACTTCAGGTTCTAAATGTTTTAGGCAAAGAATTGTGGACAGATGCAGTACTCATTGAATTTTACATTGTTTTCCCATTTATTCATTCAACGATTCAACAAACATATACTGTGACTGTGTTCTAACAAATGATCTAGGCATAGGCACTATAAACAGTTCTCAAATTGCTTCCAGGCTAAAGAAAAATAGAAAAATGAACAGGACTGCATTTAACTATGGCAACTACTAGATAGAAGGAAACAGTGTGAGGGTTACAAAGCCCTTACCTCAGCCTTAGTCCCCATGCAAGTAGGGAAAGCATCCTGGATACCTGAAATCCAGACTAAGTTTGATGAACTAATGGATTTAGTGAGAGCAAATATTGAGTGTGGAGGGTCAGCTAAGGATAATCAGGAAACATTTGATCTGGAATCTCTAAGTATTTGAATCTTACTGGAAAATGACAAGGCAAAAGCCAAGTGTGGGAATGTTTGATTTATTCAGAACATTCAAAAAAGCCAATGTAGGATTTTATGGAAGAAGAGATATTGGATTTTTTTTCATTGAGTAATTGATTGGAGAGGGACAAACCAAATAGATGGCAAGGAGACACTGGCTCAAAGATTGTTGTAGTAAGACAGATAAGAAAAGAGGAAGGTATTCTCTAAGACAGTGGTCTGTGAAATTGTGTTCTCAAAGAATATTCAAATACATATATTTCATGTAAGTGTTTAGGATGATGGTTAAAAATTTAAATAGATAAAATTGCTGTGGCTTTTCTATATCTGTAATTCTATACAATACATATCTATGACAACAAAGAAAGGGAATGCCTAAAATAGTAATTATGTGCTGCAAAATTTAAATGTATATATATATGTGTATGTATATGCGTATATATATGATACATATACATTTTATGTGTATATTCTTCAGCTAAAAACAGATAATATAATGATGTCTTTAAATTCTTTTTTCTATATTTCATTCTTTTAAAATCATGAGTAAGTCAGTCACTTTATCATAAAGTATATTTCTTCACTGTTGCTGATTAAGATTACAGGCCATAAAATGTCAGCTACATGAAAGTTTCATAATTTTTGTTTCAATAAAACTTACAGATTAGTTCCTATTACACAATATATATTCAAACCTATTTATTGAATGCATACATAAATAAATAAAGTGTTTTAGTCAGTCTTTTTGTTACTGTGACCAAAAGACCTGACAAGAACAATTAGAGGATGAAAAGATTATTTTAGTGCTCACGATTTCAGAGGTCTCAGTCTATAGACAGGCTTTATTCCTTAGGGCTCAAGCTGGAGGAAGAAAGTGGCTTAAGAAAAGAGGATCAGAAAGCAGAGAGCTCTGCTCAATCTGGATGAAATATATTCCCCAAAGGCACACCCCAAATGACCCACCTCCTTCTGGCATACCCTATAGCTACTACCCAAAAAACCCCTATTCGGTGTTTAATGCACTGATTAGGTTAAAATTCTCATAACCAATCATTTCACCTCTAAACTTTCTTGCATTGTTTAACACACGAGCTTTTGGGAGATACCTAATATTTAGACCACAACATGAAGAAATACTAAAATAGAGGAAGGAAGACATGCTTTGTTTATAAACATATTTTCAATTATGTATCCAAGATTTTAATGCAAATCCAAATGATAAAATACTTTTTGAATTTTTATGCTGTTTTTTCTTCTTCTGCCACTTTATTATTAGAATGGGAAACTCAGTCATCAGTATTATACTTCAAGATATATTACTGAGCTACTTCTAAAAAACTATTGTATGTATATGCTATCCTTAGTTTGGAAGTCTTCAGGATGAGATCTATCATGTTACTTTTCTTTCTAGGATTCTATTTCTGATTTCAGTTCCAGTGAAATATCACAAAACTTAAACCTGAAATGCTAAAACTTTGTTATTTAGTGTGGCTTTGAGGAGAACTCTGAGGTTACATTTCTTCTTTCTCCAGAATGGAGTAATCATGCATGCAAAAGAATATTCTCTGTACACCAGGAAACAGAAAAATCACAAACTTATTCTCAGTCCTTTTCCTACACTACTCCACCCTCATGAAAAGCTGATTTAAAGTATTAATTAACAAAATAGTAGTTATCATGGAATCAGTAGTGGGTGTCAGACAATATATACTGTATTTCATATATTCATTTAAAAAATAGCTATAAGGTAAGTGTTACAGATGTCATTTTATAGGCCAGATATTGAAACTTAGTGAAATAACTCATTTGAGAATTCAGCTTTAGTAAGTGGCACAGCTAAAACTCCAGAACTGCTGGCTTGAAAGTCATACTTTCACTAATAAAGAACAATATATGTTATTTCCATAAAACTCCTCTGAGATATATTTTAGAGTTTAAATTTATTTTTCACATCTAGAATGACAAATATGCTTTTGATATGTTGCACATTATACAAAATATGGAGAGAATACAGTGCAAATTTCAATCATTTTTGTCAATTCACACACTGTCATTCCAAGGAAAACCTGAAATATTCTATGAAAAGAGTCATCAAGTTTGAGATATAAAATTATTAAGAGTACATTTTATCTGTTTATTGGTGAATATAAATAATATTAAAAATTCTGGGATTGATATAGCAAATAATCATAGTAATTGTTACTATAAACAAATCATATTGTGTAAGATTTATACTAACTAGTCCCTTTACATACATCATCTCATTTGATTCTCAAACTTTTTAGCCTGGGTTTAGTTTCCCCTTTTCCTGATATTATTTATTACTACATCCAATCAGAATTGTTCCACTTTTTAAAAACATCCAATCAAAATCAAAGCCTTGCTTCCTTAAACCCTCCCCCAAATCACCTCACACACACACACTCTACAACAAGTTCTTTGATTGCCCTCCCCCTGAAATGCACTGCGGTTCAAATCCCGTGAATTCTTCTCCACTCAAATTGGCATAAGTCTGTCATTTTTAAACTAGTTATGCTCCCAGTCATCTTTGGCTACTGCGTGCATGTCAAAACATTCAATGAAATATATTTTGTATCAACACGTCGTTTGACAATTCCAGTTTGTTGTTTTTTAACTCATAGTGAATTGTTTAGCCTTATGAATACTCACTTCATTGTTTGCAATGACCCTAGACGGAAACTGTTCTCTTTCTTCTTCCCATCCTCCACTTCCTTCCTTTTCTCCTTCTCTTGGAAGAATTAGCAATAAAGGTTGTGTGTTAACTGTAGCCATTATTTAATTAAGTATGTCTTACCAATGAAACTCAATATTTTATTGTAAAGTGTTTTATTTACTTGAAGTCCATCTAAGGAATGCTTCAATCAACGGCTTCTATCATAGTTTGTGTGAATAATTGAGGGGAAAGGCAACTAAAGAGAAAAGCTAACGGCAACAATTGCAGTGCTGGTTTGGGTTCACGGGGCCCTCATGCATTCCACAAAATGGTTTTAAAACCCAAGAGTGAAAGGTCAGTGAGTCAAGTACTGCCACATAAACCATTATGGCCTTGCTCTCAGACCCTGCATGATCCCAGTTCCTCCTTACATTTGTAATAAATCACAAAGACTAATTGGACACAAAATCCACTATCCTTAAAACCTATAAATCTTATGCAGTGCTCCATTAATTGAGAAAGAAAATAACCAAGAAAGTATAAAGCATTATCAGAATGCTTTTTTTTTTTTTTTTACCTTTAAATGTCATTATTTTTGTGATCTTTCAGAATAGGAAACTCATTTGTATAGGATGCAGATTATGCTGCAATGCATGTGACTGGAAGCTTTCTCTCAGAAGGAGACTCACTGCAATATTCCGCATGTTTTAAAACAAGAAGATGAGCTATCTCTTTCTGGACTGGTAGCTAGTTGGAGAAAAGCTACTTTCCTTTTGTTCTTCTAATACTTCTTGCTATACCTATATCTTATACGAAAATTCAATTATATTTTCAGCAACAATGGATAAAATGAAATATTCTTATATGCCATTAGGTTTCTTTCACATTCACATTTCTTCCATATTTTTATTGGTGATTTATTGTGCACGATGGAGGAATTGTTGTTATATATTTGTACATACACAAAATATAACAGTACAATTTGGTCAATATCATTCTCCAGTTATTTCCCCTTTTCCTCCTTTCCTCCTTCCCCCTGATCCCTTTCCTTTATTACATTCATATTCTAAAGTGAAAGTTTAAGCTTTTAATATCCATTTAGTTCAATGTAATTGGATGATAAAGAAATGTGCCAATCTAATCATCAAGTGTTTTTAAAAATGTATAGTACAACCAAGACTTTATATATTCTGCATTATTACTCTGGGTAATAGATTGTTGACAATTAAACCAACATTTAATTACTTAGAGTGAATTACAAAATTCATCAACTGCCATGTCGTTTTATTTCATTAGTCTTTTAAACAATATATTTAGCTTTTTCACAAGGTAGTGTTTAAAAAAGGAAGAAACACAAAGTTCTGATAGCTTTTCAATAGAAGTACTGAATGATTTATTTAAAGGGAAATTTGAAACCAGTGGGAAAAAAACATACAACATTTAAGTTCTAACACTGTCATTAAGACAGAGTAAACAATAAATTTAACACACCATGTATCAAATCCTGGTACAAAACTTTAAGACCATTCAAGTCATAAAATAATTTTAGGCTCTTAAACTTGAGAGAGAGAGATTAGGTGGTAGAAAGGATTAAATATGTCTCATCTGCATTCTGCTCATGTCAATTTAAACTCAAACATATACACACTCTATTCCCCTGTATTTTCTTTTTTTTTTTTTTCAAGAAAGTTAAACTAGTCTATGGTAATAATTCTGCCTAAGATATACTTATATTTTTATAACTTTATTAATGTATGCTTATTTATATATTTTATAAAAACTACACATATTTAAAAATAATATAATTTAATAATTTGAAGTATATATGTATACCCAGGGCATCAAAGCCACAATCACAATATAATAAAGCACAATCACATTAAGTAATAAATAATATTTATCACCTCTAAAAGTTTCCATTTGTTCCTGTGCCATTCTTAGAAGAATATTTAACACAAAATCATCCCTTTTAGTAAATTTTTCAAAGCACAAAAATCTATTGTTAACTGTTGGCACTAGGTTTTATAGCATTAATTTAGAACTTATTCATCTTATATCATTACAACTTCATACCATTTAAAAACTCCCCTTTCTCCCTACTTCTATTCACAGCCATTATTATTGTTTCTCCATTTTTTGTTTTTTTTTTTAGATATATATAACAGTAAGTATATCTAACATTATACATACATGGAGTATAACTTGTTCTAATTTGATCCCATTTTTGTGGTTGAAACATGACGTAGAATCATGTTCTACATGTTTTCATTTATGAACATAGGAAAGTTATGTCCAGTTCATCCTGCTGTCTTTCCTATTCCCATGCCCCATTCCTCCCTTATATTCCCTTTGTCTAAGCCAATGAATTTCTCATCTTCCCCCTCTCCCCTTATTGTGTGTTAGCATCTGCATATCAGAGAGAACATTTGGGCTTTGGATTCTGGAGATTAGCTAATTTCACTTAGCATGATATTTACCAGTTCCATCCATTTACTGGCAAATGCCATCATTTCATCTTCTTTATGGCTAAATAATATTCTATTGTGTATATATACCACATTTTCTTTATCCATTCATCTGTTAAAGGGCACCTAGGTTGGTTCCATAGCTTGGCTATTGTTAATTGAGCTGCTGTAAACATTGAAGTGGCTGCATCACTATAGAATGCTGATTTTAAGTATTTTGGATATATATAAGTTTGACCACTTTAGTGTAGTCTTTCAGTAATTGTGCTTTTGTGACAGACTTATTTCACTGAGCACATCTTCTAGGTTCATCCATGTTGTCTCTAATGTAGAATTGTCTTCCTTTTTTCTTTTTTTGAGATTGAATGATATTCCATTGTATATGCATACCATATTTTCTTCATGCATTTATCTATTGATGAACATTTGTATTGTTTCTATATCTTTGCTATTGTGAATAATGTTACAACGACTATTGGATGCAGTTATTTTTTCAACATACTGTTTTAATTTTTTGGAATAGATATTAGCAGTAAGACTGCTGGATCACATAATCATTCTATTTTATATTTTGAGGAGAACTTCCACAGTGTCTTCCATAGCAAATTCCTTTAAAAAACAGAATATTTATTGTAGGGTATGATTTGTACCTGGGAAACCGAGGATGTTGCATTGCCGCAGATCATGTAAGTAAAACTCAGAGTTAAATGGCTTTATATTATATCACGGGCACCTTCTTAGAAAGTGTTTGTTCAATTATGCTAAAACTATGAATTTTTATATAAATTTTAAATGCTCCCCCACCCCCTCACCATTGATATCTTAACACACTAAACAAAGATGACTTACAAAACTTAATGCAATTTAGTATTAGAATAAACTTATCTTCACACAAGATAAATCAAACTACAATGGATAGATTCTTATTCTGAGAAGCTATATTCTAAAAAAGAGAAAATTTTAAAATTCATCAATTTTCTAACTAATAGAGAAAATCCATTTCCAAGGCATGTTCTAAGTGTTAATACTTCAAAACTGTTGTTTAATAAAATTAGTGATTCATCATTTTATAGAGGTTTCCAGATGTTTTGCTACTAGCAATACTGCAGTAGTCACTCACTGACCATGGAGTGCATCAGTAATTGAAGAAATAAGTATGCAGGCATTACAAAAGCTACAGCTGCTGAGCTAATTCAAATATTTTCTGAGGTAAGAAAAGTGATATAATGCAAATGTGAGCAATTGAAACTAACCCTAATGTTTGCTGAGATGGCAAATTACATAAAATGTCAGAGAACAGATTCAGAAAATACACTGTTTTACCATCCTCCTTTCATATCTACTACTAGAGCCTTGAGTGGGTTTCACAAAAATGAGCTTCTGTGGAACTTAAATTCTTGATCTGAAAAAGCAGAGCAATGCTACTCATACTCAGTTTCAGCAGATTCACAGGGGAAATGCAGGATAAAAACAATTATATGGCAAATGCAAATGTTTATGAGGAATATTAACCTAAAGTTTGGTCATAAGAAAACCCATGTCAAAAGGAAATATAGTTTACATTCAACCTTTCTGAAGCTTTAATGAGCTTTGAATTCATATTAGACTAATTTATTTCAATAGAAAAAGTTTTATGTGAAGTCAGTGTGTACTTTACAATAGAATGCTTTTATCATGTAGTCTTAGGCCAAGCAGGAGACTAAGGCTAATTTCCTGGTATATTTTACTGAATGCTCTAAGAATAATAAGTGCCCACCATGATATTTAAAATTCCATTTAGAGTCTCTTCATCACAGACCAGAGGAGTAGAAATCAAGTATCCTGACATAGCCTCTCCCTAACGAAACCTTGCAGTAATTAGAGACCCACCATCATAAAATTTTACTGGGCAGTTAGAAAGGCAGAGGCAGGAAGTGCTTGTCCTGAATTTTAACTAATACTTGAGGAAAAAAAGAATTTAATCCTCATCAGTGTGTATTTTCCCCTTAATGTTAAATCCTTCTACTCACATATTTAAAAAGTGACTCATCTAATACATTTACATAGCCCCATCTAACAAAAATAATTTAATATATTTTATGACCTGCTTAGTAAAAAATTGTGCTAAATAAAACAACTACAATGTTTCTTGACACTAATTTCAGCAAAAGAACAAAAAGAATACTTTTGAAAAGTATCCTGACAGCTTTTTGTTTTTGTGTGTTCTGATTTTTTCTCAAACTCACACTATGTTGATCTCATTGACAATGTAACTTTTCCTTTAATTAAAGTTGAGTTTTAGAGGAAAAAAAATGAATTGACTTAAAGTACATTGTGAATACTCATTCAGCAGACCTTGATTTGGGCCTCTTAAGAACCTTTTCCAGAAAGCATTTCCTGCCCCAGTGCAGGTAAGAAGGTGGCAAGCAAGACCCAACAAACTACATACTCTGTGTCTGCCTTGGGTTCCCAGTAGAGGTGCTGCTCCTCCAGGAGGGATCTGGTAAGTGACTAGAGAGGTGGTAATGTAAGTGCTTAACCATCTCCTCTGCAGTGCATTCCTCCAAGTCGTGTACATACATTGAATCAGAGATCTTTATGTGGGACTATTCTTAAAGAAGACGGATTCAGAAACCCAAGAACCAAGAAGTATACATAGTCAATACCTGTACCATTTATCTTAATGATTCTTAAGGACTGTGTGCCTCCTATTCCTGCAAGGTTAGAACTTCTAACCCAGAGGGACTTGTTAGGAACCGTAAGGAACTACTAGTAATAACATTCATGTTATCAGTATGAGCTTTTTGTGTCCAGTAAGTAGCAGACAAGAGCAGCTAGTATTTTAGAAGGAGTAATTAGTCATAATTAGGAAGAATAAGTAGGACTGCTATTATACAATAAAGATATGGACATTATGTGCAGATTTCATTTGATAAGTTGGACTGGGCCCCTGTTGGTGCTGCCTAGCCAAATTTGAATGAAGAGAGCTTTTGAACATATCTGAGAAGGACATGGTTATCAGGAGATCAGACCTATCAAGAATGAAGACTTGTTTCACACCACCTGGTAACAGAGATGGTAGCTGAGGGTGAATGGAATGTGTAATAAATAGAGTTACAGATAAGTACCCTTCAAGACTACAAGATCAACTTTAGTGATGAGCACTGAAGTTTATCCCACTAATATCCCTCTTCTAAGACTTCCCTCAGGGAGAATAGCTCTTTTTGAAGGAGCTGCCTTTCAAATGTGCATTAAGAAGTGGATCTGTGTTGTATAATTAAGGACCTGCTCCTTGGCTGCAAGGAATGTGGTTAGCTGATAGCCGCTAGCTCTTAGTTCCATCATTTGGTATTCAAACTAAGGCAGCAGTCTTCCAGGGACAACCTCTAGCCAGATTGAGCAAGTTAGTGGTAGATAAAGTCAAGATTTTCCCACTGTGGCTGAGTAAGGAGATGATGCAGTGACATAGCTGTTCTACTCAACATGCCATTTCTAACAGTTTTTTTTTTCCCTTAGAACTCACGGGCAGGATTCTGTTAGGGGCACATCTTAGGTTTACAGTACCTTTTGATCATGCTATCTCCCTTTTTGCTTTCACAAGTCTACTCCACAATAACCTTTTGACCTAAAACTTTATCTCAACATGAGCTTCTCAAAAAACTTCACCTCAGTGACCTGCTAGAATCAATTTGTATCAGATTTTGTTAATTTTTGCAGAGAATATTCATGGTATTTTTCACTCACTCACTAATTAATTAATGTATTTTTTCTACATATATATAAATATATATTTTCAGAATCCAAGGTATGGAGCAGTTTCTATTTAAGATAATATGTTGGACATTGTAAAGATTAAACGACCAGGAGGAGATGAATTAGGCCGCTCGGCAAGACTTTATTGGAATACATGCTCTCGGGCTGAATCCACCCGTCCATCAGAGCATGTCCAGGAGAAATGGCGCTGGAGCTGCCGTGCACAGAGAATTTCAAGAAAGTCCAGTCAGGAAGGGGAGGGCTTGAGGGCAGGAAGAGAAGGCCAGAGTCCTTCCTGGATAGGTCAGGAAAACCCGCTGATTGACAGGAGGCGTGTCTACTGGTGGCATCAGCTTCTGGCTTGCTGCTGCTCCGCAGCTGCTGACCGGTCCCCCTAATTGAACATCTTGGACCCTGACCAGACCTAACATATATTGGCTTCTCTCACAATGATCTTGTCTTTTAGAAATTAACAAAATAACACAAGTATTAAGACATTCTTGAATGAAAAATATTCCTTTTATGCCACAAAATACTCAAGAAAACCATACTGTAAACATTAATGTTGGCAAATACATGTTGAAAAATTAGAGTAGATATAAAAACTGTGTTGCCAAAAAGAAATGACATTGCATGTGCAGAAAATTAGTGCAAGATCACTGTGGGTAGTGGACATATAAGTAAAATTTCTATCTTTTCAGGTATTTAGACACATAAAACTAAAACAAATTGGTTTCTGCTTCTCATTGATTTATAAATTATATATATATATATAAATTATGTATTAGTAGGTCTGACATAGTTATTTGTTGCTCAGAATAAAAATAAAAATTGAAGATGCAAAGGAAGGAGTGAAAAAAGTATTTTAATGAGACACAGTTGGATTAGTAACTAGGCTGCCCCACTTAGACTGAGCAATAAATATCCTTGCATCTGGTCTCCTTGACGGCAGTATCTGCTTCCTCCAATATTTCTGCTATAAGGCTGATGGATACCATTCTTCTAACATTTTGAGCACTTTAACTTGTCACAGAAGGACCACTCTGCCACCACATGCAACACTGGGTGTTCTTGACATAATTATCTTGCAATTCTTCTATTATACTCTTTCAAATGTCTTTTTATTTATTTTTTTACCAGGTGCTCCTGCTATTCTGTTAATTTTTTAAGTACTATAATCAAGTTAAAATAAACTTCACCATTATTTCTTCTTCACTTGCTGACTCTATTTATCATTCCAGATTCACATTAGCAATATCTTCTTTAAATGAGTTGTCCTTTCTCTGAATAAGCACAGACATTCTGTGTATCTCCATAGACTTTGTTGAACATGTAATAGTTACCATTAGGCCTTCTAATAAGTTTATTTTTCATTTTATGTCCTTCCCATTATAAGAAATGGCGAATACTAGTTTTTTCTTCTTCCTCTATGTTTATCTGAAGACTTGTGAAAGGTGAAAGATTTATACAATACAAAGAGAAAACCCAGTATCAAAAGCTTGTAGAATGACACCTTGTAGTTATTCAGAAAATGTTGTTAGTATTAATAGGGGCTTCCTAGTTTTCAGCATTCAAGTATTAGAAGCCAAGAATAAGTATATAAAACAAGATAAGGAAGAAAAAGTAATATAGCCTAAAACTGATTTCCTGAACAATGATCTTTATTTAAATAATAAGAAAAAAATAGGAATCTTGTGAGTGGATTTTAGCTTTTGGCTCTGGAGCATCTGAAAACCTTTCTGTCATTGGAGAATTTTTCAACATAAGAGTCTTGAAAGAAAGCAATACTCATAACTAACACTAGAAATTAAAAAGCTGGTACACATTTCTCCAGCCTTCCTTAAAGTAGCAGGACCAGCACATGACCATCTACTTTGACCATCTACTTTTGAACTTTGAGCAAGAACCCGTTACAAAAGAAGAGGATATAGAAAACATCAGGTTGGTAATGGCACTGAAGTGGGAGTATGATTCAGGCAGCAGGTTCAACAGTAGAAGTATGCACTATTCTGTGGCAGCAGCAAAAACAGTGCCCTGAGCTTCAGGGCAGCTCTGTTCTCAAGGTTCTGCTTTGGGAACCTGATTTCGATTGGTATAGCTGCCGTCTTGCTTCTCTGATTTCTGACCATTCTCCAGTTTGGTTTGGAAATTTTTCTACACCACTGCTAGCCTCTAAATGCTCATTCAATAAATTTGTGTTCTGTACAAATGAGACAGTTGTTTTCTGTTACTTGCTTCAGAAACCACTGGTATGGGGAGATGAGCCATGAGCAGAACCAGATGCTTAAATTAAATGAAAAAAAACAAGTACCTTCAGAAAAGTGAAAATTTGTGTTAACTCAGGATTTCTCTGTTGCCTTCAACTTGTATCTAGACTTCCAGCAGAACCTGCTGTCTTTTTCTCCAAAGCATATCTTCCAAATATATGTTATATATCTTTTATCTCCCTTACCACTAGCCTGTGTTCAAGCCACATTTCTTGCCTATTTTAAGCAAATTTTTGTATCAATGTTCTCTTCAGTTCTCAAATTAATTAAAAGCTTCTTCAAGTAAGCCAGTAGCTAAAAGGTTGAGAAATTCAAGAGAGAGACATCAATTAAAAAGTTTTGTAAAAAAAGCATTAAATATTAATCAGATATTCATCAGAATGATTTTTCCAACCTCTGTTCTTTTTCAGACCTCAAAATTGTACGATAATTGCAAAAACTTCTGTGTCTCATTTTCTTCTATATATAGAAAGTCAAGAGAAACAGTTCACCTACTGTCAAATTCTCGGAAATTAGTCTAGGTACTGCTTTTGTCTCTGTTCAGGAGACCATTTTCTTTCAATCAAATGATTGACAGAGATATAATGTTATAATATTTCTCATTTTGAGCATGTAAACATCAACTTCATCTATTTTGTAGAGTCAATACCGTAATGCAGCAAGCCTGGAAAATTCTCATAACAAAGTGGAACTTATAAAGACTATAGAAAACTCCCTCTCCCCATCATTACTTACATAATTTACAAGCTCATAAAATAAGCAACTTAAATTTGTCTCCCATTGCTCTAAAAAATGTTTGAACAGTTCATTTGTTCAGAAAAATTTTTAATTGAATCCATTTGTGTCTGTAGGTTTTAATTATTTTTTCTTTCTTTTTTTTGATTTGGATGAAAGTTTTTAAAATATATTTTTGATTGACATATAATACTTGTACATATTAATGAAATTCAATGTGATGTTTTGATTCATATAGAGCATTTATCAAACAAGGATAATTATCCTTTACATCATGTTATAGCTTTGCCATGTCTTTCTAGTGATATGTTCAAAATTCTCTCTTCTTTTAAGATACACAAGGCATCAGTTAATTTGTGAAGTATCCTTAATAACAGATTTGATTCCTTCAATAGATTTCAGACTTTTTTACTTTCTCATTTCTTCTTCTGTCTTCTCTACTGTTATATTTTTCCAAAAACTAATACACTTTATTCATAATTGTCAAATTTTTGTCAAAAAATTATTTACAAGACCATCTCTAAATATCTATTTTGATATCTGCTGATTTGTAGTAGTATTATAACAATATCATCTATAATGTTAATTATTTTATCTTATTCTATCAGTTTGTTATCATTTATTAATATTATTTTCAAAGAATCAAATTTTTGATTCCTCCTTTTATGTTTGTTATTATTAATCACTGTTTTTATATTTTTATTCTTTAGATTTTTCATACTTATCATATACATTCCTGCTGTACCTCATAGACCAGGTCTTAATGCAATGCCCTCTCCTCTGACCAGGCAGGTTACAAAATATTGTGTTTTTTTATACTTTTGGCAATAGAATCAACTAAAGATAAGACACAAGATGGTGAAAACAAATAATGAGTGAGCATCCACCAGTCTCCACTAGAAATAAAAAAGAACAATAAAGAGAAAGAGTTAAAAGAGACTGACTACTCCTGAATTAGAAAGTGTATGTGTTGGAGATGTTAATATTTACTTTCGGTCTGCAACATATAGAAAAGGCTATGACCTGTAAGAAAACATTCGTAGGCTTCAAAATTAGGTAGGATAAGATATATAATAAAATGAAGAGTAATAAAATATTAGAAGAATAAAATGCATATAAGAAATAATCAATATGATGCTGTTATTACAAAAACATTGATATGTATCCATATAAGCAAACAAAAATAAATATAAGATTTTTAGAAGGAAATACATCAAGTGACATGTCACAGTTGCTTGTATGGGGATTTTTTTCTCATTTATCCTAAAATATTTTGTGGTAAAAAATTCTATAAGATTATAGAAACTTAACTGGATCATTTGAAAACCAAATGCTAATTTGCATGGTTTAAATTTGGATGGAATGATTTTAGGATCCCAAGTACACCATAATATCTTCTAGCATGTTCATGTTATAGGGTTGTTACAACTTCATGAAATATTTTTGAAGTAACAAATGTAGTGAGTCACTTTAAATTCATTTTTCAAAAATATAAGTAAAAGCAATTTTCGTCTCTTTTTGTTATTTTTGCATCATTAACTCCACCATCTCCAAATGGTAATAAATTCAAATGTAAGAAAAATGATTAATTGCTTGTGTTAGCTCTATACGAAGCACTGGTTGAGCAGACAGACTAGTGAGAAGTACAAAATGACCTGGTGAGAAGCCATCTGTATTTTCGCCCAATCCTTTAAAAGCACTTCCCTTGCTTTCATTATCACAGTGCTCAATAACAATGTAGCAGAAGCTTTATCACCAGGATACCAAGGGTGTATTTCATGCCCCTGTGAGGTGTTTTTATTGCTTCCTGAAACATTTTGGACTTAATTGTAATATTAGGCAAAGGTAACTTCTTAATTAAAAACGTCCTTTTAAGAATGGTGATTTTAAATTAAGCTATAAAGAACTGATTTCTTCCATGATCTTTATGTGGCAGTTGCTACAGTTGAATTTGAAAAGGTCCAAAAAGAAAGTCCTGTGACTTTTTTCTCATAATCAATCGTCGTGAACTTACAGGTATCAAGGAGCTATCATTTTAGGTACAACAGAATAACTTGTTTTCATATTGTAGTGAGTTCTCCTTATTTGCTTGAAGGACTATTCTATGATGTAATTATCTATGTTAGGAAGGAATAGCATTATTATAGATAACTTTATTTGCAGGCAGTTGATTGTAATTTACAATTTTTAACACATGTATAGCTTTATGATTACTTTTGTTGGTAAAAGTGATATTGCCAGAGGGCAGAAGTTGAAATTGTACATAAAGATTAAAATGTTTC
This sequence comes from Geosciurus inauris, assembly GCA_004024805.1. NCBI lineage: Eukaryota > Metazoa > Chordata > Mammalia > Rodentia > Sciuridae > Geosciurus > Geosciurus inauris. The sequence goes on along the minus strand of PVHX01000334.1, from coordinate 95,090 downwards.
CTCCTAAGATATGTAGAAGAATTAATATTTATAGTTCCTATTTACTATTAAATTTATATCAACTACCATAATAAACACTAGATGTAAAGGACTCAAAGCTGGTATAAACAGTAATTGGGAGAAACTAGATCACAGACAAAATTTATCTTCATACCAAAATCAGTGCAATAGTATAAGTAGACTTAGTTTTATTTTACCATTTAAATATTTTTTTTCTAACCATTCAAAAAATTTTATTCATTTTTGTTTTTATTTTCCTTAAATTGTATGTATTTCATGGATTACCTTGTCCTACTGGCCAGACAGACTTCTGTTTATATTCAACCATATCAACTTTACTCATTCCTGCTTTATTGTCCTTAAATCTACCCTGGCGATGTTCTTGCTATGTCATACTTCCACTTCTCTTTGGTTTCTTGAATAAAACTTTAGATTCATTTTATTTAGTCCTAGTCTACCACAACTGGAATTTCTAGTCATTACCCTTTGGAAGTTGGATTATTTTTTTTAACTGTAAACATTTTTCCAGGTCGAAATCCTTGGCCTATTATATGATGCAAATAAATCTTACACTTAAATTCAGGACCCTGTATCCATTATTCCTAACTTATATTTTCACATATATCATCTTGTTTTCCATATGACAACTTTGATTTATTGTTAATATAACATTTAGGTCTTTGTTCATTTAGCTTACACATTTTGTTTTATCTATCCAGGATTAAAGAATTTATAGTGAGAGTAGCTTTGATATTTGAAAATAATTTGTAGGTTTCTTATAAGCAAGAGCAGAATTCCTACTGTACAGGAGACAAAGTTCATTTCTATTGCAATGGGATGGTTAAGGAGGCATTTTAATTAATGAAAGTAGTAGAAAACATTTTCGTGAAATTACTCTAAAACTTGTCTTCATAATGATCAAAATGAAAGACCAGGATGAGTGTGGAGTTAGAATCCATTTAAATATTTAAATATATAAAGTGACTGAGTCCTCTGCTAAATTTATAACTCCAAGAATTGAAAGCCAGCAGTAATTATGATTAAAAAAGAAAAAAGATTAAAAAGAAGAGAATATGCTGGTTTATGAATCATTATTTGCTAAGGGAAATGAAGAAGGGTTAAAAATTAAGAATTATTTGAGGTTTTATTGGCTGAGTGCCCGACTAACATGGGTCATGTTTGGAATATCAGGAGGATAGAAATGACTTGGTATTATGGTTTGGATCTAAAAATGTCCCACAAGTAGTTTATGTATTAAGCAATGTAGCAATGATCAGAGGTGAAAAGATTGCACTGTGAGATAAAACCATCAGACAGATTCACAATCTGAATGGATTACTGGGTGGCAATTATAAGAAGGTGAAGTGTGACTGGAGGAACTAGATCACCAAAGGACTGGCCTTGCACTATATCTGCCCATACTGTGTGTTTGTGTCTCCCCCAGCTCCAACACACACACACACACACACACACACACACACACACCAGTTTCCATAAATTTAGTAGCTTTCCTCTGCTATAACCACTTGCCATGATGTTGTACCTCACTTTGGGCCCAGAGAAATAAGTCATTTGACCATGGAATGAACCTCTGAAACCTATGAGGCTGAAATAAACTTCCTCCATAAAGTTATTCTTGTCTGGTATTCAGGTCACAGAGATAAAAAGTTAACCAATGAAGAAGTTGGTAGTGAGAAGTTGGGTCTTTCTGTGATAGTACTTGATCATGTAGTTTGGAAGTATTTGGAACTAATTAGTGGAAAAAGTATGGAAAAGTATGGAGATGTGGGCTGAAGAAGCTGTAGAACGTTGTAAGGAGAGCTTAGTGGGTGATTTTGGTGGGAACTTAAAAGACCAAAATGCCAGTAGAATTGTGGACAGTAAATACTGTGCTCATAAAGTTTTAAATAGAAATGAGAACTCTATTGAGTGTACTAGAGACCACATATATAACATTCTGGTGAAAAATTTCTGTGAGATTAAATTTGAAGGTGATGGTCAAATTAATCTGGTGGAGGAAATTCCAAGTCAACACAGCATTTGGGAGGTAGCATAGGCATTGCTGTCAGCTTTTAACCGGATTTACTGTGAGAATCATGAGAAGAAAGCAGAGAAGAAAGATTTTAAAAATTTGCAGTTTGACCAGAAAAGCACATGTAAAATTGGGACTAAGGAAGTTGTGGTTGTTGAAGAGTTTACTGCCTAAGTGCTTTGCACAAAGAAATTAGAAAAGATGACTTGAAGGCATCTCAGAAATCAGTAAGACCACACCCAGGGCAGGCTCAGGGTATAGCAGTGAAAACCCCTTTTAAGAGATCTTGGAGGCATCCTGTGCACACAGGGGAGCCTGGAAAATTGTTTCCCTGGAATTTGCTTTACTTTATACAGTTACCCAGGCAGAGACCACTGTAGCTATGATCCAACAGGACTAGGTACTGCTTTATCTGGTGGCAGACTGGCATTGTCAAATTGGTATTTGTTCTGCAGGAATGCAGAATGCTGGGGTTATGACATCACAGAGTTTCCTCTGAGATATTAGAGGAAGGCTTAGGAGGCCAGGCAAGGTGTAGCAAGGTGATTATCTCTGTGGACTAGTCCTGAGAAAGCATTGCATGAAGCTGTGAGAATGTAGCCAAACTCCAATGAAGAATCCAGGAATTAAGAGATACCTGGTACATGGAAGACCTTCCTAGGAAGGCTACAGTAAGCAAGTAGATCCAGACCAAGAGGGGACCATGTGTGCTGCAATGGGTAGGGCCATAAAGGCAGGACTACATGAGCCTTTGGAGCTAGCTCACATCCCACCACCATGTTTTTCAGATGCCAAAAGTATATCTGTAGTATTTAATGTGTGCCCTGCTAGTTTTGGTCTTGCTTTGGTCCCATGCTTGCTTTCTATGACTTCATTCATCACTTTTGGAATGGGAATGTTTACTCTGTCCCTTTGCCTATCAGATGTATGTAACTTGCATTTGTTTTTTATACAGGCTCACAGGCAAAAGCTTGTTGTGAGTCTTGAAGACTTTGTACATGGATTGTTCATAAATGCTGAAACTGTTATGACAGTGGGGTGTCTTGAAGATGGACTAAATGCATTTTTTAATTGTGAAACAGTCACAAGTTTTGAAGTATTAGAGGAAGAATATTATTGTTTAGAAATAAAAATGTCCCCCCAAAAGATCTCATGTTTTAGGCAATGTAGCATTTTTTTCAAAGGACAAAAAGAATGAATTATGAGAGGTAACCTAATTAGTACATTAATATATTCAATGGATTAATAATTTGAATGGTTTATTGAGTGATAACTACAGACAGGTAGAGTGTGACTAGAGGAAGCAGACCACTAGGAATGTGGATTTATACTATATCTGTCCATGGCCCTTTCCTCTTTCTTTCTCTCTTTGTTTTCTGGTTACCATAAGCTGAGCACAGTTCTGCCACACTTTTCTGCCATGATATTCTACTTCACTGTAGACCAAGAATAATGAAGTCAGCCAATCATGGATTGAGCTTCTGAAACCATGAGCTCAAAATAAACTTCTCCTTTCCAAGTGATTCTTGTCAAGTATTTTGCTAACAGCAACAAAAAAACCTGACTGACAGAGTTAGGAAGTAGAAAGATTTCATTTTGGAAATGTTTTACTTGAAAGTACTAGAAAAAAGACCACATGGAAGTTCAGAAACAGTGGACATTTTGGTGAACTCATCTATGTGAATTTAATAGTCACTGTCATAAGATTATACTGTTTTCTTAGAGAGAAAATAGAAAATGCTCATATGTAGGACAGAGTGAGGCAATGCCTACCACAAAGAGTTATTCTTGGCTCTGTTCTTCTGTTTAAAAACCTTGGGTACATTATTTAGGATCTTATAGAATATATGTGTATTGCATATATATGCAATTATTTAGAATCTTATGTAATATATATAAATATTTGATGAATAATTACTTGTTTCTAGAACACTTTAGCTGAAATAAAAAAAGAAGTGCCAAGACATAGTTAGGAATAGAATCAGGATAATATAAATCAATCTGAAGATAATTTCCATGAAAAAGAACTTACAGTGCAGATTGTGACAAAAAAAAGATGATAAGAAAATGAACAGAAAAAAATCTCAGTGAATTTGGTGATTAGGACATCATTAGTAACCTTTGTGAGTACATCATGAACATATTCAAAAGCAGTAAAGTAGCAAGCAAACTGTATTTTAGAATATATATTTATAGCTTCAAATATTTGTCTTCCCTACCTATGACCACTCTAAATGCTTTGAAATGACATATGTCACTGTTTGTCCTCAGCTGAATAATGGAAAAACTGAGGCAGAGTCACCATACAGTTTATAAATATTATAGTAAAGAGCAAGAAATTTAAATTTGGTGTACTGTTCCTGTATATCAGACTAAATATTCTTCTTTTATCACCACTGTGTCAAGTAGTTTTTCTTTATTATATGATCAGCTCATGCATATAGTTAAATGGTACATAAACAACAATCAATTCAAATTAAATCATTCCATTTTTAGATGTAAAACTCACCAAGCCATCTCATATCACATAATTGTATAATTTGCTGTAATTACATAATGCTCATATGGTGCTAAAAAAATTGATAGGATGACATTAAAGCAAAATGACTTAAACCAATTTTAATTTGAAATGCAATGATCACATTACTAATAATAAGATTAGTCCAATATTTTAGAATTACATCTTGTAGGAAATTTATGTGTTTCCCTGAAACAACTTTAACAACATTCACAGGAAACCCCAGGAGAAAACACATTAATAAAACGTCTATTTGTTACATATTTTAGTACTTACTGATTACAACTTCTTTATATTCAGCCTACTGAAATTACAAATATATTTGGCCATAAATAGCAAATTCTTTTATAATTAACCTCATCTTCAGTGATTTATTCAGTAATAAAATGAACCCGATTCTGGGACTTTGATCATTTCTTGGTTAGTGAAATCTGGTATCACCAAAGGCTTACAGACTAAATTTAAAAAGACAAAATTTCTGCTATCCTGAAATTCTATAATTACAACTGGAATAAGAGGGTGAATACTAAATTAGTCATGACCTTAAACTTAATGGCAATGATTAAAATAAATTTTTCTGGTTTCTAATATATTAAAAATACATATTTTTTATGAAAAATTTCTGTAGTTATTGTTTTCCAATACTGAGTTTAAGAGATTGGTTCTAATGAAAACCAATCTCTTAAATATATATATATATATATATATATATATATATATATATATATATATATATATATCCCAAAGCCATGCCCTAATTCCCATCTCCTCCAGCCACACTTTCATTCCTCAGGGGGTGCCTGCCAGGACTCTGACCCCACTGCACTTTGCCTGGCATCCCAGGCCTTCTATTGAAATCTTGGTGGAAGCCTCCATGAACCTCTAATTCCAGCATCCTGCATTCTTGCAGAACCAACTGCAATTGCCATCTTGAGCAATAGCCAAGCCTCCAAGGACTCTTGCTGCAGCAGCCTCTGAGTGTCTAGGGGGCTAAGCACATTGAAAAAACTTCTTAGGCCCCCTGTACAAGAAGGATGTCCCACTGGTATCTTCTCAAGAGAATTTTTACCTTTACTCCCTTGAGCTTGATATGGGTGTAGTCTTGCCAGCTCCTGAGAGGCCCTCAAGCCATCTTTTTTATTATCTCTGGGCAAAGTCTTTAGCATTTCTTTAGTGGCAGTAATGTCTTTAACAACTCTAACTTTCTTAGCCCTAGCTTTAGTCCAATCTTTCATGTCCACATTTTCCAAATCTTTCTGCTCTGCTTTCTGCTCCTGAATATCACAATAAACTTGGCTAAAAACTTCCACAATACCTATGCCACCTCCTGAATGATATACTGCCTAGACATTTCTACCACCAGATTAAAAAGTTTATCACTTTTAAAATCAGCCTCACAGAAAGTCTCAGGACACAGGCAAAATGCAGATAATTTCTTAGCCAGAACATAACACAAGAATGCCATTATTTTTTCTTTTGGTACCTGGGATTAAACTCAGGGGTGCTTGATCACTGAGCCACATCCCCAGTCTTATTTTATGATTTATCCTTCTTTTCTTCTAAACTGTCTTGAGCCCTGTCTTCACTGTCCATAGTGTTATTGGTGATACTGCTGGTTACCTGTGAGGAGTTCTGCTTCCTCACTGTAAAGTAGAAACAGCCTTCCCCATACCCAGTTTTAGCCCTCCCTTCCCTAAAGCCTATGGCAATCTTTGCTCCAGCAGTTTCCCACTAGAGTTTCCAGACCAAGTTAACAAAACCCTAACCGCCGAGTTAACTTTCAACTATCTCAGGGGCACTCACAACCAAGACCAGCAATCCTTACATGACACACCAGCCTGAAATAACAAATCCATAGTCAATGACATGTTTACCACAGATCCTATAAAATCCCATGCTCCACACCCCCTCTTTCCTTTTCTCCCCAGGCATCCACCTGTACTGATCCCGGTGAATAAAGATCTCTGGTCGCATGAGGTGTACTGTGTCTGGTCCAGTGAAAACCCTTACACTCACATGCTAAACTATATAACATTAGAGAAGCACACTGAAGCAAGCATATAAAGCAGGGTTTATTTAAAAAGACTAACACAGACTTATCCCAGGAGAGAGAAGGGGGCTATAGCTGGTATACTTCCCAAGAAGTACACATGTTTTGATTTTTTATATGTCCTAGGATTCCTTTTTCTCCTGCCCTTTTCCCCCTTATTTCTCTCCTGCTTGAGTATGTAAATAGGCCAAAAGGTGAGAAACAGATGGACGGGGAAAGGCCAAGGTGGAGGGATCTGAGCAGGGGAGGGGAAGAGTGTAATTAGCAACTCCCTATAGGGAGGGAAAAATCCATGGGACAGGTTACCTCAGTAATAGTTTGAAGTAGGGGCAGGTTATCTTGATAAGGGTGGAGGAAGGGCTCTGAAAGCATTGACATTTCAATACCTCTCCAACTTCCCAGACCCAAACTGGCCTCCTTGATCCCACCTGACTGGATTTGACTACACTGACTTCCCCTCTAATTCTGGCTTCATTGGCACTCTGGTCTTCTGAGCTTCCATCAGAATCGGCCATTACTCTCCATTTACAGCAATAAAAAGTATTTCCAGCTTGCACTGCTACACATCTCAACATTCCTCCCATCAATTCTAAAAATCTCAAAAATCTTCTGAACTACATGGTCAGGTTTGTCACAGCAACAACCCCACTTTTGGTACCAATTGCTATTTTAGTCAACTATTTTGTGGCTGTGACTAAAGGACTCTACCAGCACAATTATAGAGGAGGAAGAGTTTATTTGAGGGATCACAGCCTCAGAGGTCTTAGTCCATAGAAGGCCAGCTCAATCTGTTTTTGAAAGCTTACTTTTTAAAAAAAATTTTTCTAACTCTCAATATGAAAAAAATTTCACAAACAGAACAAAACAAAAATGCTAGAATAATGAATCCTGAAAGTTCCATTTTAATTTATACTTTGTTAACTACAACTTCAACATCCTCAGATATTTTTAAGTAAGTTTTAGATGTCACATTATGTCATCCACAAATATTCAAATATATACCTCTAAATAATGACAATTTTTAAAAATCTTTTTTAGTTGTCAGTGGATCTTTATTTTATTTATTTATACATGGTGTTAAGAAACAAACACAGTGCCTCACATAATGCAAGGCAAGTGCTCTACAATTGAGCCAAAGCTCCAGCCCTGACTTAATGTTTTAAAAATAACCACATTGGTAAAAATATTTTAAAACTGACAAATGTTCAATTAGATTTCATATAAATTTAATGGTCTTTTAAAATCATAATTTTGTACAAATTATTTGTACAAAATTATGATAGCCTCAGTTATCACAAATTTCTGATAACCTCAGTTATCAGTTATCAGGAATTGAGGTTCGTACATTACAATCTGTTCATGTTTGTTTTATTAATTTTTAAATAAATCTATAGCTTTCATTTCCATTTCTCTTTTATTCCTAACAATTACTTTCCTATAGCTGTTTGTTTTCCCACATCTTAGATTTTACTGATTTCATTTCTTTGGTTTATTATTTTATTTTCTTTTGTCTTTATTATCTATAAATTTGTAGTGAGACCTAGAAATTCAATCAGATAGTGGTCCATATTTATAGAAAAATATTTTATAAGAGTTATTTTGTATTTCCATTTGTATGTGCATTAGGTCTAGTTTTAATTTTTTGAAACATATGTGATCAATTTAAAACATGTGAATTAGAGAAATTTCCACCAAAGAAATAAAATATACCATTAATCCTCAAATGATTTTGTCAGGAAATTTACACGTATTTTTGCCCAATAGTGTCCAATTTAAAAACAAACAAAGAAACAAACTTTCAATTATATGGCAAAAAAAAAAAATTAATCACAAACTGAATTCCCTTTCAGGAAACATTTTCACTATTCTTTATTTCTCCTTTTCCCTGACAATCATTTCTGAAAACCTGCAAACAGTAAGTTTAGAGCTATAGAAGGAAATCAGAATCAGTTGAAAACTTGAGGTGGTCTCTGAAGCTGTAATATTTTAAAATATTTTATATAAACCATACTTTAAGTTTTTCACAAAATCTTACATAATTTTACATATTAAACCACATGAAAAGTAATGTTTTCTTATAAAAGTCATATAAGTTATAAAATTTTGAGAGTTATGGCCTCATCAACCATAGTTAGATTGAAATCTCTTGCTGAATGCTATGACAGACTATTTCTTCTATATTGAAGTCTTACTGTACACACATATACACAGAGATATTTCTAACCCACAACATAATTCACTCACTAAGAAGCAGGTCAATCAATATTCAAATAGTTGTCATTGACTTAGCATTCTAGAGCTATGTTTTGAACTATTTATGACACTCTTGGCACTTCTCTTAACATAGCTTCATAACTACCCATACAAAAACAAAATTCTGCTTTTATTATAATTATTAACCAAAAAATAGTTGGAAATTTCCATTTTATTTTATTGCTCTATATTTTCTAATTTAAACTCTTACATCAATGTCATTCATAATTGCTAAGGTGTTTATAGTTTCTAAATATTTGCAAAAGCATAGCAGTGACTACTCTGCTATGGTAAATCTGCCAAACTTTTCACTTTTCTAAAATAGAAGAAGTTCCATATAACTTTAGATTCTGCTTTCAAAAATGAAAAATGAAATGATTTGCCAGGGAGTGACCAAAGCCAAAGGATAAAATGGTGTATCTTCCTGGATTACCTATTTTACACTGCAATTCAATTAAAATATTTGAAATTTTGTCTTTAATAATTTGTCACAAAAAATGGGCAAATAAAAATGTGATTTATCAGACAATCTTGTTTTATGTGGGCATAAGATTTTTTTAAATTATTCAACAAGAAACTGAAAATTTGGTTAGTATTTTTATTATTTGCAAATTTGGTAAAATTAACATGGACGAATCTTAGAAGAGAGCAGGAGAAATAAGAAAATTCCTAAAATAATTTTATTTTATGTTACCAGTGTCCTTACATGCTCATTCTCTCATGAACAATCCCAGCATCACACTATGAATTTTAATGTGGTAATTATTATTTATAAGAAATTAATTAAATAGACTGTATTTAACTTGCTTTCTTACTACTGATTATAATGAGATCAAGTAACATGGCGATTTTATTGGTATGGATTTTATTTACAATAATCTTATTTGTGAACACAAAGAACTTTTACAGTATTTAATATACAACGAATTGATAATGCTACTTTCAGCCTGGTGGTACTTTTTTTTAAATGCCATCTTTTCCCCAGCAGTAGGCATTTACGTAATCAAATTACAAAATTGAAGGAAGCTTGTAAGTTTCTTTGAGCTGAAAAATTATGAAATTCATAGTTAAATAGATCTCATTATCAGTTCACTTTCTTTGTGGAAGAAGACATTTTAGGAACTATTTCCTTGAGAGTCTGAGCTATGAATGATTGATTCTGACCTCATAGCAAGGGAGTACACTTTTTGAGATTTCTTCAAGAGTAACACGAAACTATGCCCCACACCAACTCTTTGACATCATTCTGTTCATCTTTTCCTAGAAATTAATTATCTTCATGTAAATCAAAATATAATAAGAAAAATACTCGTCATTTGTGTCCAATTACTTGGTGGATTTGTATTTCTGAAATATTATACCAAGATTGAGAAATCTCCCATTTGTAGAGCCTAGTAGGGTATCATTTCTTGTTAATTGAACCCAAAATTTTAAAATCTGTAATCATAACCCAATAGCACTCCTTCTTAAACTAAGAAAAAGGAAGGGAATTATTTTTCCATGAGACCAAATAATTAAAGGTAGACTAGGTGGGGTTGTGGGTTGTGCTGGGTTATCTTATTTTTTAAAAAAACATTTTATTACACTTACCTTTCCTCTAAGAGTTCCTCTAAGTCCTAAAGGATGTGGACCCATCAATTCCACCCTTAGTGATGCTCTCAAGGAATTGTCTCTGAAACTATTTCTACCATGGCCCATATTTTTACATAGGAAGAAATGCTGCCTAAGGGAGAATGTAGTTGTCTAACATTACCTAATAATTCTTTTCTCCAAAATGTTCACTGCTTGCAGGACTCTGGAAGGCTCACTCTGAAGAATAAGTAACATTGGCTTAAAAAGCATCATACATAATTCTAAAGCTTATATACTCTTCATCTGCTTAATAATTAAGGAAATCAGAAATAATTTTGGTTATAGAGATCAGAAATAATATTAATTACAGAAAATATCTATTTATATTATAGCATAGAAGTATTTTATTGAAAATCATTATAGGAATTTATTGAGTTCTAAGTGCGTGTCTTTGGAATATAGTAGAGACTTAATAGTGTGATAACTAAACATGAAAGGAGATATTGCACTCAATGATAACATCATTCATGCCATCAGTTGTCAGAATCACAAACACATGATGTAATATCGAAGTGCCTTCTCAGAAATTGTTGCTATATTTTGCATATTTATTCCAATTAACCATTACAGTTTACCATAGTTAGCCAGTTTTTAGTTGAATTAAGTCACAGATGCCTTCATTACTTAACTCAATGGCATAATTCACATAAATTGTGCTTTAACTTACTTTTTTGGATTACCAAGGAAGTGTTTAAGGTATCAGATTAAAGAAGTGTGACAGACAGTTTTAAGAGATGTCTGTCAATGATGGCTATGTCCTGCTGTTCACACCCTTGTGTGTGAGCTAATTCTAACCAATAGAATATAGCAAAGGTGATTGGAGGTCTCTTTTGTAATTAGGTTACCAATTAGTTTTGACTTTGATCTTGTGAAAAGATTCTCTTGCTGACTTTGATAAAACATAGCTACTTTTGCAGAAGTCTACTTAATAAAGAACTGTGAAGAAATGAACACTGCAATCAAGTCCTTAAATGACATTCTTCCCCACTTGAGGTTCCAGGTGGAGCTACCAACTGTAGGATCATGCTTGTGCTTCAGCCTTGTGAGTGTAAAGCAGAGGACCCCACTTAGCAATGTTCAGACACCTTACACACAGGAAGAAAATGTGGAGTATTAAATGGATTTGTGTGTGAGTCTTTTGTATTTAAGCAATTAAATTATCTGGCCATCTTTTTACACAGCAATAGATAACAAATGTAAGAACCATTTGCACAAATTCTCTCTCTCTCTCTCTCTCTCTCACACACACACACACACACACACACACACACACACACACATTTGTTTCCACAAAGGGAATTAGAATGATTGTTCAATCCCAAAGTCTGCAAGCTCTAAGAACATTTTACATTAAAAAATGTGTATTATTGAGCCTTTTCAATTTAAGTTTGTTCAAAATGTAATCACTTTGTTTACCATAGATTTAAAGTACCTCACTTAAATTTATGTGATATAAATATTAGTTTTAATTTTAGATGAAACAAAATAGCCATAAAGCCATTCTTATAGTCCTAAATACAAAGTTTAGTAATAAAATTTGTTATTTTACAGAATCTGTCTCTTACATAAACTACAAATGCCTACTTGCTATCATACCTAAGACCAACCTTTTCATGTTTTAATTCACTGTGTCAGATTACCAAAACAGATAAGTGAAAAGAGTTTAACATTATTTGTTGGCATCTGCTATGTGTTAGTCACTTTAACTATATAATCTCATTGAATTTTAAAAATATCCTTTGAGCTAAAGTAAGTTTTCTTTTAAAGGACACTTTGCATCACACACTTTACTTTCAAACCTACCATTCTCTGGTGTAGCAAAATGTGAGTAGAATCAGGGTTATCATACATACTGGGGTAAGGTTTTCTACCTCTCTCTGCATGATTTTCATATGTGGGGGACTGTGGACAGTAATCACAGACAGTAATGTATAAATAAACTTTCTGACATACAAACTGTAGGTTATTTTATTAAAATAAAATGCAAAGGAAAGAATTCTGGCACTTCCCAAACATGAGGGAGAAAATTTATTTCATACCTTAATCAGTGCTTGGGATTTTTATTTTCCATATGATTTAAATAATTCTGAGCTTGTATGTGACACATGAAGTGTCAAGTTCCAATAAGGAACAGAGGATTGAATCAGATTCCTCATTCTGATGTATTAGCATGTGGTTGTAAGCTGTGGCACACTAGTGTCTGGCTCAGTAGCTTTTAAATGGCATTGAAAAGTTCATCAAGTGGTGTTAGGCAAGTTCATCACTTGGACCTTTTTAACTAACAAAATTGAATTTTTAATCTGAATTTATTCATACCAATGCAAAATGTTACTTAAGCTTTTTCCTTCCCCATATTTTTTTTGCCACTTGATCATTGCTTTGCTTTCTCCTAAAAACTGGAAATTGTTGAAGCATAGAAAGCTGGTATTTAAATGACCACTTTGCTATCTTATAGATGAATCAATCTCAGTGAAATGTAATTTTAACAATGTAGGAAAGTGGGAGAAATACTGTGAATTTTCCAAGGACAGAAAACACTAAAATCAGTGTTATAATTAACTGTAGTATCTGTAAGCATCTCTGTTGATGATATCTATTTATTTAAATTTATTTTTAAAACAAAAGAATGCATTTCAAGTCATAGTACACATATGGAGCACAATTTTCCATTTCTCTGGTTGTAAACAAGATAGAGTTGCACCATTCATGTCTTCATACATATACCTAGGGTAGTGATGTCCATCTCATTCCACAATTTTTCCTACTCCCATACCTCCTCCCTTCCTCTACCTCCCCTTTGCCCTATCCAAAGTTCCTTTGTTTCTCCCAAGCTCCATACTCTCACCCCCATTATGGTTCTTTGGGATTGGCTTACTTCACTTAGAATGATGTTGTCCAATTTCATCCATTTACCTGAAAATGCCATACTTTTATTCTATTTTATTGCTGAGTAATATTCCATTGTGTATATATACTACAGTTTCTTTATCCATTCATCTATTGAAAGGTATCTAGGTTGTTTCCACAGTTTAGCAATTGTGAATTGTGCTGCTATAAACATTAAAGTGGCTGTGTTACTATAGTATGTTGCTTTTAAGTCTTTAGGGTATAGGTCGAGGAATGGGATAGCTGGATCAAATGGTGGTTCCATTCCAAGTGTTTTAAGGAATCTCCATACTGCTTTCCACATAGGTTGCACCAATTTGCAGTTCCACCAGCAATGTTTGAGTGTGCCTTTTTCCCCATAACCTCACCAACACTTACTGTTACTTGTATTTTGGATAACTGCCATTCTGACTGACGTGAAATGAAATCTTAGAGTAGTTTTGATTTGCATTATTCTAATTGCTAGAGATGTTGAACATTTATTCATATATTTGTTGAAAGAAATAAAATCAAGAATCAATAAATGGGATGGATTCAAACTAAAAAGCTTCTTCTCAGCAAAAGAAACAATCGTTGAGGTGAACAGAGCGCCTACATTCTGGGAGGAAATTTTTGCCACATGCACATCAGATAGAGCACCAATCTCCAGGATATATAAAGAACTCAAAAAACTTAATACAAAAAAAGCAATCAATAAATGGGCTGAGATGATATCTATATTTTTACTGCAAGTTCAAGTGCTCTTGTCTCAGGAAAACATTTTGAATACTAAACTTTGAATCATTAATATGGAAATAATTTAAACCTTTTCAAGCTAATATATATATATATATATATATATATATATATAATTTAAATGGTGTATTATACAGCTTTTCATCATTGTTACTGAAAATATCTAGCATAAAAACTTTGAGAAAGAAAAGTTTATTATGGCTCCTGGTTTGCAGTCCACAGTTCCTAGGATCCATAGCTATGGACCTAAGGTGAGACATGTTGGAGGAAAACTTCTTACCTTATAGTAGCTGGGAAAGAGAGAAAGGGAGAGAGAGAACAAGAGAGAAAGTCCTGACACAAGAATGAGCCTTCCAGGACACACTGCCAGTGACCTACTTCCTTCAACTAGGTCCTACCTCTTACAGTTTCCATCACCTCCTGATGGTCAATTTAAATTATTAATCCATCAAATGGATCAGTCCAATGATGTCGTTATAGTCCTCATGATTTAATCGTTTCCTAAAAGCTCCAGCTCTGAAAGTTGCAGAATTGGAAGTTATGTCTTCAACCCAAGAGACTTTGGGGAACATTCCAGATCCAAACCATAAACAAAATGAGATCTTCAATTTTATGCATTTGTCTCTTAGAAAAAAGAGTTAAGTAACTTGGAATGTTCAAATAGTTACAGGTTTCAGACTTTTCCAAGAATTACAGTGGTGGACTTTGGAAGAATAGTTTCCAATCACGATACTTTGTGGAAACCAATCCAGAAGAATGTGTATGAAAAGACAGAAAAACATAGCGAGAGCTTATCTATTCTGAATACAATGTTTGATTCCTCTCTAAGGCTAATGACATATAACTGCTTATAGGTATTATTCATTTTTAAATTTTATATCCAATACTTCATGGGTGCCACTAACTTTGGAATTCTCAATTGTTTTCTCAATTACACATAAATAAATTATACTGTTTCCTCAGTGAAGCATATGCTCCAATCTTTTCTAAATTCCTCTCTAATTTGTTTTCCCAGAACTCTGATTTTATCCTAACCTGATATATAATCATTACTAAATACTACCACCATTTGTTGACCCAAAGAGAATCATGACATAAATTCATCTTAGGATATATATACACACACACATATGTATATGTATATATAATATATAATCTAAAATATAAAATATTACCTTATATATTATATTACATGATGTGAAATATTATATTTTGGAAAACCACCTTTAGAAAATTTACTATGAATTTTGTCTTATATAAAGCAACTTCCATGGGCTTGTAGGGGCTTGTAGTTGGCTAAAAACGAAGCACAGGCAACTTCAACCACCTTGTTTAATCAGCAATTTATAGATGGCTGCATGGAAAGCAGCTGGGTGTGGTGCTTTGTGCAACAGTGAATTTACAGTGCAATGTCCCCAGCATTATTCCCACAACATAGGACAGAAAGATAATTGGGTTTCACACACAACTTTTTAAGTCCAAGTTTCTTTATATGCAGAATATGGTTATTGGTTCTATGTTTTCTCACAAGGCTGCTTTGGGTGTTAATGAGATCATGACTGCTGCTTTCTTTGAGTGCTTTGAACTAAAGAGCTCTATAAATAAAAGACCCTATTATTTCACCACTCTTGCTACTCACTAAAGAAATGGTCCCTGAAAATACAGCCTTTCACTTGCTCTGTGTGTAAAATCCCCTTTGCCTGCAATGGGAGGATTTGTGAATCATAATTACAGGAATCTGCCTGTTCTGCAGGGTATTGTACAGTAGCATTCTAAAACATTTCTAAAGAAAAGAGATGCTAACATCCACCCACACTTCACCAACACTGCTAACGGAAAACACTGACTCCAGATGTCCGCAGCTTGCTTCCAAACAAGCCTTCTCTCAGGGTATTCTGTAGTTTAAATGTTAAGAAAGTGTCCCTGAGGAGTGGGTATTAGGATTTCATCAATAACCCCATCAGTTTTTCTAGAATTCTTGTAGACGTTTTTATAGGAATTTTGTTTTAGGAGCTTTCCTTTTGCACTCTTTTGAATAGAGAGAAATTAACAACACCAGCAGTGCAATTAATCTTGATAGTCCATGAGCTTTCTTCCCCCTTTTCTATTTTTCTTCAGTTTTAAAAGATTAAATTGGCAATGAATAGAGACAAAACAATAATACTAATTCATGCTTTTCTATGTCTCCAGTACTATTATACTACATCATTAATACGTTTTATTGAATTTATTTAAGTAAAATATCAGAGTATAATTTAGCAGCAGAAGGATGTTGTGTTGAGTATGCTTTAAAATAGCATAAACACAAAGTGTGGGGCCATGCCAGAAAGACACTAGCTTGCAGTTTTTATTATATATTCTGTGTCATAAGTAATCCATCATAGTTTTGTGCTAATTTTTTTGTGAATAAGTTTAGTTAAAAAATGAAATGATATTACCGTTACCCACTTATTTGCATTATCCTAGTTTCTGGAAATTTGGGGCCAAAATTTAGTGATGTATAATCCTTAAGGTCATGGATATATTTTGTCTTAGTATTTGTTTTCATGATGTGCAAACTATAATGAACTACAACTTTTTACAAGAATCTACTTATATCTGGTTATATTGGAATAAAATGAGAAGAAATCAGTTTTTTTTAAAATCAGTTCCTAAAATCAGATAATTAGTCTGTCACCTGATTTTTTTGTTTTTGTCTCTAAGATAAAAAGCTATATTAATGTGCACAAAATTAATGAATGTGGAATAAAGTAACAGAACTAAGATAAAATCAAATCGGTTTTTTATAAATGGATTGATGAGTATCACCTACATCTTCTTAATATTTTATTTAAATACTCTGTTAGTCTTCATTGGGTGCAAACTCATTATATATTTGCTTTTCCCTATTTCTCTCCTTTTCCCATTCCTACTTTAACTAATTGGAATATTTTAATTTTATAAAATTTTGGTAATGGAAAGATTAGATAGCTAATATTTCAATTCATGTTCTTCTAAACACTCAAAGAATGATTAAGTTCTGTTCATATTCCAAAAATGTCTAATGTCTATACTGATATATACATGTAATATCAGAATAATAAAAAGTGAAAATACACTCAACTAATATATATTATATATATGTTATATATTTAATATGCATACACATTTATATATTAGGTCAATAGTCAAAAAATGAGAAAATATTGTTTTATAGAGAAAAATGTTACCCACATAATCCAGTACAGAAAAGCACTCTATTTCTCTGTGAGTAACTTTATACAAACATATATATTTGCTTTTCAATATATTTTACATAAGTTTTGATACAGACACAGTAATTCTAGTAGCCCAATTTCTTATAGGCAATAATGAGGTAAATAAATTACACACAATAGAAGGCACATGCAAATACTAATGTGATATTTTCCACCATAGATAGAATCAATAGATTTCAAAAGATGATGCATTATTTTATAAATAAACTATTATCAATACAAAAGTGAAAAAATATCAGAAGCAAAGAGCAGAATCTTAAACGTGAAATACTTCTAAAAGAGCAATATTATTCACATGCTAACAGCATTTTTAAATAATTTTATTATTTTTCTGAAATAAAAATCTTTAGGTTTGAATATGAGGTGTCTTCCAAAAGCTCCTGTGTTAATGCAGATATATTCATAAGAGAAATAATAAGATCATGAGAGCTATAACCTAACTAGTCCATCCTAGTTTAAATGAACTATGTGGTAACTGTAGGCACAAGGGCAGGAAGGGGAGAAGTGCGTCACTGGGGGCATTGTCCTAAAAGGGTTGATCTTCCCTTTATCCTTTCCCCTGTCTCTCTCTGCTTTCTGGGTGCCAGGAACAGAGCAGCTCTCTTCCACAATTCTTCTGCCATACTGTTCTGCATCCCCTTCAGCCCAGAGGAATGGAACTAGCCCACCATGGATTGAACCTCTGATTGCGTGAGTCAAAAGAAAATTTTCCTCCTTTAATTAAATAGTCTTTGTTCAGTATTTTGGTTACAGTAACACAAAATCTGAATAACATGAAAATTAATGAAATTAATATAAAATTAATATGTATTTCAGAAATACTAAATAGGAATTTCTTCCATTGATATGCAATTCTATTTTTAATTTATTAAATTCTAAAGCATACATGGTACTTATTCTCTCAAATTTTCTTCTAAGGTATGTGTTGAGAAGTCTGCAGAAATCCTAATTGGTTTCCCCCTATATGTAATCTGATTTCTTTCTCTTTTGGATTTTAAGATTCTCTCCTTATTCTGAATACTAGATTTTTTTATTAGGATGTGCCTTGGTGTAGATATGTTGTGATTTTGTACATTTGGTATCCTGTACACCTCTTGTATTTGATTATCCAATTCATTCTTCATATTTGGAAAATTTTCTGATGTGATTTCATTGAACAGATTGCTCATTCCTTTGGTTTGAAATTCTATACCTTCCTCTATCCCAATATTTCTTAAATTTGGTCTTTTTATGTTATCTCATAATTCTTGGTTTTTCTGTTCATGGTTTTTTACCATCTTCACTGTGTGTTCAACTCTATTTTCAAGATTAAATATTTTGTCTTCATTGTCTGAGGTTCTGTCTTCCAAGTGATCTAATCTGTTGGTGAGGCTTTCTATTGAGTTTTTAATTTGGTTTATTGTTTCTTTCATTTCAAGAATTTCTGTTTGGTTCTTTTTCAGAATATCTCCTTATTGAAGTAATCTTTTGCTTCCTGTATTTGCATATGTAGCTCTTTATCAAAATGATCTTTTGCTGCCTTGGTTTACCCTCTTATATTATCCTTTAAATCACAGAACATTTTAATTATGTACATCCTGAACTCCTTCTCTGACATTTCTTCTGCTGTGCTGACCATGGATTCTAATAATGTAGTATCTTGGTTTGTTTGAGGCACATTCTTCCATGATTTTTTTTATGTTGTTTGTGTGTCTTGCCTTTTAGCACTGCAGATCCAAGGTATTACAGTTTTTATCCTATAGGCTTATAGATTCCCTACAGGGTTCCAATACCTCTTCTTTAAGGGGGAAACCGTATTGACATCTCAATACAAACAATATATAGTTTTAAACTAAGTAGCTCCTGATAGCCCCTAAATACATATATGGCTTCATCACAATATACAGAAATTATAAGTTCTCTTAGCATCTACTATATAAATAATAGATTTGCACAAGGGTCTACAGTTTCTCCTGATGGGCTAGAAAGAACTGGGGATGGGGTGTAGGATGAGATGTTATGAAGGCAGGAAGTGAGGATATAGTTATTAGATCCTAGAAAGCATGAAAGAGGAATCCAAATGAAGTTGGCTATTAGTAGTAAAGAGAGAAAGAGAGTTGGAGAAGATCAGTAAGTAGGGAGAAAATAGAGTACAACTAATGAGGGGACATAAACATAAGGAAAATAAAACATGTAAAGGTGAAAGTTATGATACTATATAATACAACTGTAGTATACTAATCAGATACCCCAGTCCACTGTAGCCAAATGCATAAAAAATACTTGGTTTTACAAATGTTGGGGATGTGTGGGCAGGAAATGAGTGAGAGAGAGAAAAGAAGAAAAGAGAAAAAGAAAGAAAGAAAAAGGAATAGAAGGAAAAAATAAAAAATAAAATGTCTCAATGTAAACAAACAATTGCTTCCGTTCTCTTCTAGTAGGTGGAATTGTTTATTGCTTACTGGTATCTGCCCACTCAGATGATGAAGCTGTAGTCTCACAAAGAAGCCCTCTGCTTCAGAGATAGGGTGAAGGGCTGGGCTGGGCAGTGGTGTTGGATGACCTGTTCAGAGATACAGTTCTGTGGTGTGCTGTGCAGAAATAAAAGTTTGTCTCCAGATCCTGTCCTGTTTCCCCAGGTGTAGGTGAACCAGGTTCCATCCTGTTTGCTGGACATCCACACAAGAGCAGCAGCCAGGTCCTGTGCAGGAGCTGGGCATCACTTGTGGGAACAATGGCTAGGGGTCCTGCGTGGGTGGGTGACTCCAGATCCTGCGGGGTGTGTGGGCACTGGAGCCAGGGATCCTATGCAGTAGCAGGTTTTGCACGGGCAATTGGTCAGAGTCCTGCGTGGCTGGGGTCCTGTGCCGGCTTGTGGCTGGGGCTTAGTGACCCTGTGGGCATGCCAGTGGAGTTCCTGCATGGAGACCACTGTTGGGTGTCCTCTAAAAACTCGCTGAGAAACTGTTTCCACTACTTTAAACCCGGGTCCTGGAGAGACTAGAAACTCTGCGTAGGTCTAGGCTTAATTTCTTAATTTATTGATAATCAACTTGCAAAAGTTTTCTCTTAACCTCAACTGTGGCATCAGCCAATGTCCAAATAAGATAGCTATATTGATTTTAATATACAAAATTTTGGAATGATTGTCTTCTCTCCAAGAGTGAATAGATATTTTAATTAATAAATTTACCTTGAAGAATCTGAGAACATTTACTCTTATACTGGTCTCCTGTGTTTTCCAGGCATATAGGCAATGCAAAAGTTTTAGTCTCTCTCCAAGTCGGGATATGATCTTACCAGTACTAGCCAATCAAATGAAAAGATAAATACCATTTGACATTTGATTTGACAATTGTGAGCAAGTGAAGAGAGTAGAGAAAATCTGCTGAAATTTCTGTGTAAGCATTTGTGATTCAAGAAACTCATTCTCTATATTTTGTTCTTGTCTTTTTGTATTGGTTTGACTTATGCAAGCTTTTCTTTACCTAGATAGATCTAGTAGCCTCCAGCTTGCTTATCCTCATGTTGAATGATGATGTAGAAAGTTCTGCTTGCAACACTTTAGATGACTGTCTTACAGTTGAATTTTATCATTTGTTCACATGATAAATTTTAAGCATAAAACCAAAGCAGAAAGAGGACAGTAGAGAAAATGGCATAGTTTGATGAGAACTATAATCCATGCTGTCATCCTTGATCCAATCACAGTGTGAGAGAGATTTGATGTGTTGAATGTCCAGGCCTAGATCCGATGTTAGCGATAGAACAGGAGCATGAGGTGAAAAGCCAGTCTACCTCAACCATGTGAACTCAACGTTAGAGATAATGGCATAGGAAGGAAAATATTAAAATACTAATCCACATCTTGCAGACTTAATTATACAGAAAGGGTGGCTAGGTGCAATTCTTTGTTATTATTCTTTTTAGCACATATATTGTCTAATTGAAAAAATAATGGAATCAATTGGAAAACAACTAGAATTAAAAACAAAGTTTCTGGTTGTAATATAAATACAAATAATCCTCATAAATTTGAAATACACAAATTTAATGGAGTTGATACTACCATTGCACAAAAACATAAAAATGAAAACAAATGCAATTTTACTGTAAGTTCAAAACTTTAAAATGTTAAGGAGAGATATAAAATATTTTAATTAATACAAGCATAGCATTATGTATGAAGGTAACAAAAACTATTGCAATATTAATTTCTCCCAATTTCCTTAACATTTAATAATACCAAATAACAAAAATTCCAACAGGATTAGATTGTGGGGGATATGAAAAGATTTATACAACATGTAGTTTATTATACACATTTTTAAAAACGTTTACACAAATTATTATTAATTATACAATTATTTACACAATTATTAAATTTAATGTATTTTACATATGAAATGTTTGAATTTCTGTCATACTGAAACATTAACAAAATGAAAAAATGTATGTATATACATGTAACATGTATTTAAAATATGAAAAATAATAAGTAATTGTTCAA
Organism: Geosciurus inauris; assembly: GCA_004024805.1. NCBI lineage: Eukaryota > Metazoa > Chordata > Mammalia > Rodentia > Sciuridae > Geosciurus > Geosciurus inauris. The sequence goes on along the minus strand of PVHX01000334.1, from coordinate 73,238 downwards.
ATCAATGTGGTTAGGCTTGGTTAATTCTTTTGAAAAAATATAAGTGAAAATAATGCCCATTTCCAACCACAGACAAAATTAAATTTTAGATATGTTATAGTTTAAAATTAAGCATAAAGATCTTTACATATAATTTTGGTAAAGACATTGTAAAATATATAAAGTACATAAAATATTTTTATATTTTATTCTATAAAATGATAATCTTTTATACAAATATCAAATAAGGAGGAAAGAGAAAAAACACTTATAAATGTCATGAAAATAATTAACATTTAATAGGCAGTTTCTCAAACTAATAATAAATGAACAAAATATTTTTCATCACTGTGACCAAAATACCTGACAAGAAGGATTTGTTATCACCCTGTACAATAGTCCTTCCAAATTATTAGCTCATCAAATGGATTAATCAATCCATTAGGTTATAGCTCCCATATTCTAATCCTTTCACCTCTGATCATTGCTACATTATCTCCTGAGCTTTTGGAAGACATCTCTTGCCAGTGACGTTCTGCCTCATCTCAAGCCCAAAACACTGGAGCCCTTGTTCAGTTCATTTGACCATGAACCTCTGAACTTGTGATCAAAAAAGTCTATCTTAAAGTCTTTTTTTTTCCTTGAGTATTTTTTTTCAAAGTTATGAAAAACTAGTAACACAGAAGGAAACATTGAAAATATTATCTGGAATAAGATGACAAGTTTGAAAAAGTTGACATCATGTATAACTGATATTCTACAAATTCAAATAAGGTCATATCAAACTAATATTCAAATATATAGATTTATATTTTACTCCCTCCTTCATTAACAAAAATTTTCTCAGCTTTTCTGTAAGTCCAAGGGAGTGTTAAATTGAGTAATTTGAACAAGTCTTTTCTAGATTGAAATGATGTCTACTCTGCCAGTCTCTCCTTTGACAAAATCAGTCCCAACCCTTAGCCATGGTTTGACATCAAGATGTGGCACTCTAATCTTGGCAATTTTACTGTTTATGAATCATCACCTGGTAAATTTTTTCCTTCTCAATTTCACTACCACCCTCAGCCCATTTGATAACAAGAGATCATTGTTTATATGATACATGTGTTTCTATGATACATGGTACACATGCAATATTGTCATTAAATTTGTACTGTCTTGAAAATCATATTTGTAAATTTTCTAGTTGATGTTATTTTTAACTTTACCCTGTAATATAAAGGACTACACACAAACACATGTATACCTGTATGGATACATGTAAACATGCTGATTATAGAAAGATATCTCATTATAATGAGTAACTTCTACTTCCATATAGAAGAAGAATAAAAGTTAGTCCAAAATTTATGATACTTTATCCATAATTAGCTTCAACATATTAGTCTAATGGCTATACTCTGAACAATCTTTTATTTATAACATTATGACTTCTAAAATTCTTCACTGTAGTCTTCAAACACCTTCTTAGGTCTTCTGAGTTAATACGAAATCCTTCCAACCAAACACCCACTACCAGCATGCCTGGTAGTGCATAAGAAGTAACTAATTTGTCTGTTTACAGTGTCTTAGTATAATGCTTTTTAATGTACAGTCTGAAAATCATCACCAGAAGACAGTATTCCAGCCTAGTCATTTGATTCCATGAGTTAAAAATATACACTTTCCCAAAAATAAATAATCCATGTATCAATCCAAAATTTAAACTTCTCTTGAAAAAAATCACAGTAGATAGGAATCCTGTGTCTGCCTTGCTAATGATGGCTAAATTTTAATGAGTGTACATTATGTGTGAGGCTCATTTCTAAATGCTTGCAATAAAATAAAAATAAGAGCATAAAGGTGCTATTAGATAGGAAATGATATTATAATCCCCATTTCAATGTCAAAGAAACTGAGAAAGGATTTCAATGATTTACCAGAGGTTATGGTCTTGATAAGTCATGGAGTTAGGCTTCTAGATGCAGAGGTCATGCTCAGATTCTGTACAGGGTGACTTCACCATGAAAGAAAAAACCTGAAGCCAAGTACCTGCCTCCTTTAGCGATGGAATACACTATGTAGCTCACAGGTGTCCTACCACTCTTCATTTTCTTTACCTTACAGGGCTCAAAAATGTGGTCATCCATATGCTTACATTTCTTTTTCAAATATATATCACATATACATATGTTATTCTTTCCATTTAAAAAAATTATGTTCTCAGCTGGGTGCAGTGGCACACGCCTGTAATCCCAGCACTTTGGGAGGCTGAGACAGGAGAATCGTGAGTTCAAAGCCAGCCTCAGCAATGGCGAGGCACTAAACAACTCAGTGAGACCCTGTCTCTACATAAAACACAAAATAGGGCTTGGGATGTAGCTCAGTGGTCCAGTACCCCTACGTTCAATCCCTGGTACCAAAAAAAAATGTTCTCTACCATCTAATTAAATATACTTAATATCTTACTCCATATTTTATTTTCCCATTTTGACAGAAGATTTGTGTTTATATGCATATACACATACCATTTCTCATATAGTGTACATTTGCTGTGACACACATGTGTATGTACATAATATATATTGTATATTGTATATTTGCAGTAGCATACATGCATGTGTGTGTGTATATATATATAGATATAGACATAGGGTATATATATGTTGGATATACATAGGGAATGTACATATACGTTAGAGCATATACACACATACCATTTTTGACAGTAAAGTATACAGAAATGTTTGGTGTGTGTGTATTGTATACATATATGTATACACATACACACTATAGCACATGCACACGCATGCACACACACACACACACTGCCCTGTCAAATACAGAAAGCTGAAATAATGATGAAGAGAAAGAGTACATTTAAAAAATAGTATAGAACCATGTTTTTCTTTGTTGCTGTAGATTACTGATAAAATAAGTAAAGGCTTGATTAATATTATTAGAGTGAATATTGGTAACACTTGGGCTTGTAATCAATCCTTTCTTGTTTATCTTTCCAAATATTTCATTCTTTTACTTAGTGAAGATTTTTTTGCAACCTTTTGGGAACTTCCAGCTGTAAGGATTTTTCTTCAAAATCTCTTGCTGCTTTTGAGTTTTCTTTTGTAAACCTTTTTTTAGCCCTATGGTACCACACTCGCTCTGTCCTGTCAGTTATTTTCCCATTCCAAACTCATTGTTCTTATTCTGTCCTCACATTGCCAAACTTCAATCTTAAAACAGTATTTTCCTTCACTATTGGGTACCGTATGTATTCCTCTGACAAATTCAATTGATAACTAAGTCTTATATTTGAAATTATCTTTGGGTTTACCCTTTTAAAATCTTATTACCTTGCAAACTATTTTGTCTTTATAATTTGCATATTAACTCACAATTTCATTCAAAATTTCTCCATGAATTGCTAGATACCCAGAATCATTGTCTTAGTCTGTAGTCTTGTCACCTCCTATTCGTTTTTCAGACTGCTGACAGAGTGATCTTTCAAAAATGCAAATGAGATCATGTTGTCCACTGGCTTACAACATTCTATGGCTTCCCATGATCTACAGAATGAAGGTCAAATCTTTTAGCACTCACTTCATGTCCTGAACTGTCACTCAAGTTGTGACTACTTCAGAATTCAGCCTCTGTGTATAAAATTGATTAGTACTGAATCTTTAAAATGTGGAGACTTTCCATCTCAATTCTACAAACTCGACTTTTAATTGCATAACCTTGCCTGCTTCTTTTAGATTCATCAGTAAAAATTCTACAAATTTAAAATATATAGTCCTAATGTGTTTCTTGGTAGAATTCTTATGAATGTCCTAGAAATAAATCAAACACTAGTATATTCTTTTATGTGTTTGATGATGATAATTTTCAAAGGATAGTTATAATATGTTTAGCTTTAATTTTCTATAAAATATCTCTCAATCGAGAAGCTATCTCAGAAAGATATATATATACGTATATATATATACATATATATATTAATGTATATATAAATATGTGTGTGCTATTTCCTTAATCAAACCCTGTATGATTTTTTTATTTGAAGATAAATTTTTTTCTTGAAGGAGAATATTTTTAACCTCTCATGTGGTTACATTACTATTTCACACATATCTATATTTTGGGGATTAAGGAAGTATGCTTACATCTCTCTTTGTATTAATGGTACTTGTAGGTCTGTCATCTTGTTTGTGGCCCTGTACTGGAGACTGAACTGGTATGATTTTTGCAGTAAGGACCAGCATATAAGAAATCCTTGTTAGAACTTCCTATTCAGAAAGAACATTCTCCTTTTGTCCACAAGCTATTATGACATTTTACAATTGTTCTTGCTCTGGGAACTCTTACTTTCACAATTCTGCCACTGAGAATCTATGTAAAACATATCTCTGCATTTGATCAGCAGGTACAATTAATCTGTACCACACATGCCACCTCAATTTTTCTTACAATACTCTTCTTATTTTTTGCTCCTACAAGAATATGGTGTTTATGTCCTTGACTATCTCTCTAGACTAGAACAGCTCCTGGAAAATAACAGATGCTCAACAAATATATTTGAATGAATGAATGAAGGAAGGAAGGAAGGAAAGTCCCAAAGCTCTGGATAAGATACTTCATCTACTGCTCATGTGCCTTTGAAAAATAACATGGGCCAGTAGTTTTAGTTTCCCCATGAAGAAAGTCTTTTGCCTCTGATGATATGGTGTTCAACATTTAGTTTAATGTCTTACATGGTTCCCTGGGATCCCTGAAAAAGTGCAAAGTATCAACTACATTATTAAGCAAGAGTACTTATATAGAAAATGAAAAAAGTTTCCTGATTTATGAATTGTTTCTGGATTGTAAGAGAGAATCTACTGAGGCTTTCCCTAAGAGTAGTGACATTGCAGGGAGTCTGTATATGTGTATGAAGTTGTTTTTAATGAACTCTTAAGAAGCATGGAAATTTTGAGCCAGGGAAAACTTTGGATCCTGTTTCCTTGTACCTGAGATATCTGTTTATTGACTGCTTCAAGAAACTCTGACAAAGAAGAATGTCTAATGTGGATCTGCTTTAAGATTGATGTTTTTGACCATTACCTTTCTGGATATACTGCCTATGATGGCCATATATGCTAAGAAAATTTCCTCATGGAAATTGCAAATGTGAAGATTTCTTCAAAAACAAGTTTTGAATTGATTTTGAAATAGTTACTATTTTAAATTTTAAAAATCAAATGGAAGGCTTGAAAATTTAAATGTTTGCTAAAACTCATAAAATGCATTTGAAGAGGCATTGCAAATTATGTATTAAGTCTATCAAAATTTCTTTGGGACAGAGTACTGAGGACTGAATTCAGGGGCACTTGACCACTGAGCCACATCCAACATCCTCAGCCCTTTTTTGTATTTTCTTTAGAGACAGAGTATCACTGAGTTGCTCAGGGGCTCCATAAATTGCTAAGTCTGGCTTTGAACTCAAGATTTTCCTGCCTCAGCTTCCTGAGCTGCTGGGATTACAGGCGTGCACCACCATGCCCAGCTATCAGATATTTTTGATCAAGCAGATATGTATATATTTTAATGTAAATACATATACATCCAGTTTGAAACAACCTAATTAACTTATTAAAGAGAGAGACTATTGCAGTAGAATATTTCCTCTTGGAAATTTTGCTCAATTCCTTTATTTATCTAATTGGATATAGAACTTGGATGATAATCTGTGTTTAATTCATTTTATAAGATACTGTTAAATCAATGGCACATTGTATATAAAATGAGGTGTAAAATTTGTATCATTAAATAAAAATTGAAATATAATCTTAAATTGCTAACAATGTTCAAATAAAAAAAACTCTGGGGAATATTCCTGCATTTCAATCAAATGGCATGTTTACATATTTTCCACTTTATACTCAACTGTGCACTGTATTGGCAAAATTGATAAAGTTGCTTTGGTTAAGCAGACATCCATATATTTGATCTTTCTTATTTTAGTAATATAATTTGAATGGGCCATAGATTTTGGATTATGCACTCATCTTGGATGAAGCTATTCTAGTTTTGCTTTCAGGCATCCTCAAAAACAAATGCATATAAATACTTTTTGGAGAAAGATAACAATATCTTGGTTCTCATTTTTTTCTAAAAATGATCTTTAAAATACCACATCTAAGAAAAATCAAATAATCAAAAATAAGAAGATAAATAAATTACAAGCTAAACTAGTAAATATATTTTAAAAAAATGAAAACACCTTAGGTTTTTATTACAGAGAATTAGACAACAAAGATTCTAAGCCAACTTCACATGACATAGTCAATAAAATAAAAATCATGTTTGTATTTGTATAAGAAGTGGATAGCTTTAATCTATTTTATAACTGCCTTGAAAAAATGTTGAGATTATTTTTGTTTAATTATATCATTACAACATACTAATTGCACAAATTAATAGGTTTCACTTGGACATTTACTTATATGCAAATCTCATGCCTTGATCATGTCTACCTTTCTTTCTGCCATCTGTTGTCCTCCCCTTTCTCTCCTCTCCCTCTAGTTCCTTTTCCCTGCTCTGATAGTCATTCTTCTTTCATTTATTTTGTTTCCTCAAGTGGGAAAAAACATGTAGTATCTGTCTCTTGTGTCTGATTTACTTTGTTTAACATGATGTCCTTCAGTTCTATCAATAATGATAGGATCTCAATCTTCTTTACAGATAGATAATACTCCATTATATATACAAACCTAATTTTCTTCATCCATTCATCTGCTGATGCTCACCAAGGCTGATTCCATATTTTAGCTATTGTGAATAGTGGGGCAATAAACATGTGTTGCAGGTAACTCTTTTTATGTTATTTCTTTTATTTCAGATACATACTCAGGAGCAGAACATTTGGATCATATGGCAGTTCTATTTTTAGTTTATTGGGGAAAATGCATATTGTTTTCTGTGGTGGCTGTACTAACTTGTATTCCTACATAGAGTGTATAAGTTTACCTTTTTATCCACATTCTTGCCAGCATTTACTATTTTTTGTGTTCTTAATAGCCATTTTGAATAGGGTGAATGAAATCTCAGTGTAGTTTTGATTTTCATTTCTGTGATGGCTAAAGATACCAAGCACATCTTTAATTTATTTATTGGCCATTTACGTCTTGTTTGAGAAGAAGCTGCTCAGACCATTTGCCCATTTTTATTGGATATTTTGTTCTTTTGGATTACATTATTTGACTTGTTTAAAATTCTGTATATTAGCCCTCTGCCAAATAAATATCTGGCAAAATTTTCTCCCCTTCTGTAGGTTGTCTCTTCACTCTATTGATTGTTTCCTTTTCTGTGCAGAAGCTTTATTATTTAATGTACTTTCATTTGTCAATTATTGCTTTTGTTCTTATTCAGGAAATCATTGCCTGTGCTAATATCTTGGAGTGTTTCATTTGTTTTCTTCTAGTAGTTTCAATGCTTCAGGTCTTACATTAAGGTCTGATCTATTTTTAGCTGATTTTTATAAAAGGTGAGAGACAAGGATTTAGCTTCAGACTTCTAGGTGTGCTTCCAGTTTTCCAAGCACCATCTGTTGAGGAGAAAGTCTTCAAGGTATGTTTTTGGCACTTTTACGGAGAATCAGTTGTAGATGTATGGATTTGTTTCCAAGTCTTTTATTCTGTTCAGTTGGACTGTGTGTCTGTGTTTTATGTCAATACTATGCTGTTTTCATTATTGTGGCTGTGTAGACTATTTTGAAATCAGAAATTGTAATGTCTACAACATGCTGTTTTTTGTTTAGGATTGCTTTAGGTATTTGGGGTCTTTTGTGCTTCCATATGAATTTTAGGATTGTTTTTTTCTAGTTCTTTGAAGAATGTCATTGGAATTTTGGTGGGAATTTTATTGGATATTTCGATCACTTTGGATAAGTGGCCATTTTACAATATTAACTTTCCTAATTTAAAAAAATGGGAGGTATGGGAAGAGTTTTCATTTTCTAGTTTATTTTTCAATTAGTTTCTTCAGTGTTTTGTAATTTTCCTTATAAAAGTTTTTCACCTTTGATTTTTTTATTTGTTTGTTTTGTGAATGGAACTGCTTTCTTGATTACTTTGTTAATGAATTAATTACTGGTGTGTATATAGCTACTGAATTTTTATGTTGTATCTTACTACTTTGCTGAATTTGTTTATCTGTTCTAAGTGTCCATAGGTAGAATCATAGACTTTTCTAAGACAGAATCATATCATTAACAAACAGCTATAATTTGACTTCCTCCTTTCCTATTTCTGTCCCTTTTGTTTCTCTTGCCTAATTACTCTGGTTGAACTTGCTAGTAATATGTTGAATAAAAGTGGTGAGGATAGATAACATTATCCTCTTTCTGGTGTTACAAAATATCTTTTTCAGTTTTTTATGCATTAAATATGATGTTGGCTGAGTTTTTTATACAAAAATCTTATTACATTGAGGTATGTATGATCATTCTATACCTAGTTCATTCAAAACTTTTATCATGAAGTAATGGTGAATTTCATCAAAGCTTTTTCTACATCTACTAAGATGATCATGTGATTTTTACCTTAATTCTATTTATGTGCTGTTTAACATTTATTGATTTGTGTATATCAACCCATTCTTGCATCCCTGGAATAAAATCAACTAGATAATGGTATATGATCTTTTTTTATGTGCTGATTTTTTGCATCCATGTTCATTGAAAGTATTAACCTACAGTTTTTTTTGTTGTTGTCTCATCAAGAAATGTATTTATCATTTCCATTTGGAAAGCAACGTTCTAAATAAGTTTCAATGTAAACACATTTTAATAAATAATATTTATAATTTATAACTGTAATTAAAAATACATGAAGTTATGCTTTACTTATCACTCATGGTTTATTTATGCATAAATAAAAAGATGAGCAAGGCAATAAATTATTTCATCTTTCTATTATGACCCATAAGAAAAATATAGCTAGTAAAACCATTTGAAGAAGTTATTGATACATATTGAAAATTAAACAGAAAACAGCATAAGGGAAAGAAAATGAAAGACTGTGTATAAATTTCAAACAATGGAAAAGAAACAATAATAAAACCTATAATTACAAAACAAAGCAATAATGTTAAAATTAGGAGAGAGAAGGATGAATATGGAGAGGTTGATTAATGGGTACTATAACTTCTGTTTTAGTGTGCTATTGTAAGTGTGATGCTGATATATAAAATAATCTGCTATATATTTCAAAAAGTTTGAAGACAAAATTCTGATAATTTTTCCATAAAGAAATGATAAAATGTCTAAGAAGACAGATACATTTAACCTGATTTATGTATTACACGATGTATGCATGCATTGAAATATCACAAGGTACCTAATAAATACATATACTTGATATATTTTCACTTTTCAGCTAAAAATTTTAAACATTAAAAATTTAAGCTGGGCATGGTGGCACATGCCTGTAATCCCAGCAACTTGGGAGGCTGAGGCAGGAGGATCATGAGTTCAAAGTCAGCCTCAGCAATTTAGTGAGGCACTTAGCAACTCAATGAGACCCTGCCTGTAAATAAAATACAAAAATGGGCCGAGGATGTGGTTCAGCAGTTAAGTGCCCCTGGGTTCAATCCCAGATACCAAAAATAAAAATAAAAATAAAAAATTATATGAAGCAAAAATAAAAAATCTTAATTTTAAGTTGATAGTTTAAAGCAAGTATATTCCTATATGTGCTTGGTCCAAATTTTATGATCTAAGGACAAAATTTGTTACATTTTATTGAAGAATATTTACACTGTATATGGTTATAATAATCTCATCTTAATAATAAAAATTCAGGGCATGGGACAAGGTGGCATATAATTGTAATCCCAGCAACTCAGGTGGCTAAGGCAGGAAGATCGCAAATTCCGCGGCTAGTCTCAGTAATTTAGCAAGGTCCTAAGCAATCAAGTGAGACTCTGTCCCCAAAATAAAAGTAGACTGGGAATGTAGCTCAGTTGTAAAGCGTCCCTGGGTTCAATCTTCAGTATCAAAAGAAAAATTTAGAAAATCTAAAATAATCAAATTTATTATAAATAAATATCACATACATGCTTTTTAAAATATGAATTATTACAGTGTAAAAGTCACTTTAAAATGATAAACTGTTCAATAATTTTAATAATATATATTCTATAAAAATAAATCCTGAAAAAATTATAAGAGAAATAGATGAATTCACCATGATAGCAACAATTAAAGATGCATTTCAATTGAAATTTATAGCCATAGATGCATTACTAAGAAAGGAAAAAGAAATCTTAAAATTAGTGAAATGAACTATTACATGAAAAAAATGCACAAAACAGAAAAATAATCATAAGCTAATGATGATTCTTTGTAATGATAAAAATTTTAAAAAAGAAAATAAACCTATAGCTGGTGTGACACATCAAGAAAGTAATCAATATCAAGAATATAAATGAGACATTACTATGAAAGAGAAAAGGTGCCAGATGTTGTGGTGCATGCCGGTAATCCCAGTGGCTTGAGAAGCTGAGACAGGAGGCTTGCAATTCAAGGCCAGCCTCAGCAACTAAGTGAGGCCCTAAAGCAATTTAAGAAGACCCTGTCTCAAAATAAAAACTGAAAAGGGCTGGGGGTATTGCTTAGTGATTAAGCACCACTGGATTAAATCTCTAGTTTAAAAAAAAAAAAAAGAGATAAAGTCTTGTAATGCACTATACCAAAAAATTTATGATTTAGATGGAACAAAGTCATCAAAATATCAAAAGATATAATTTAACCAAAAATAATTTCAAGAAGAATTGGAAAAATCCAATATTAAATTCTAACACTTAGGGAAATGATTATTTCACTTTTATAAAGCCTTTTTGCAGAAAAAAAGGAATAGTTTCCAATTTATTGCATTATGCTAGAATTATGTTGACATTACAAACTAAGAATATCATGAGAAGCTAAAGTTATAAATCAGTCTCATTCATTAGCATGGGTATAAAAGAATAATATAATACTCAAACCAAAATCTTATCCAAAAAAATTATATAATGAGAAAGCTGGGTTTATTCTAACAATCTAAATATAGTTTAACACCAAGAGATAATCAATGTCTTTCAGCTTTACTATCACTAACAAAAATTTGATATCAATCTTTTACTTCTTATAAGATAGCAGTTTTACTTTTGCTTGTTTATTTGTTTATTGTTATTGTTTATATGTGTGTGTCCCCAAATAAAGTTAGATAATGCAAGAATGTTCAGAGGTAAAATGATCAGATTATGAGAGCTATAACCTAAACAGTGGATTAACCCATTTGATGGATTAAAATTGAATGGAATACTGGACAATAACTGTAGATGGGTAGAGCATGTCTAGAAGAAGTAGGTCACTGGAGGTGTGCCCTTGGGGATTATATATCTTTTCCCTAGCTCCTTGTGTGCTCTCTGTTTCCTGGATGCTATAAATTTAGAAGCTTTCCTCCCCATGTTCTCTGCCCTGATGTTCTCTGCCTTACCTCAGGCCCAGAGCAATGGAGTGGGCTGACCATAAACTGATACTTCTTAAATCATGAAACCAAAATTAACTCTTCCTTATCTAAGTTATTTTTGTCAGTTATTTTGATCATAGGAACAAAAAGCTGATATATTTTATTACATTTTCTTCCCTAAAAATACTTGATTTGTTTCTGCCTTTTTATTTTCTTTGTCCTCATGGCCTGAAAGTCATCCCAATGTGTCTATGTCATTTACTTACTTTTACTTAACCTGCTTTAACTGTCAGCCTACATTGGTGACTCCTGGATGCACATCTTTTCTCCAGTGCGCTCTCCTATATGAAACACTCCTGTGCCTTTCACATCACCTGCAGTAGTGTACTTGGCCCACAAGGCCTTTCATGAACTTCTCCAGGCTACCACTCAGACCCATGTCTTACTATACTCCCTTGGGTGATTCAGCTTTAACACACTACCTCATTGCTACTCCTCATCTTAGAGCTCTACTCATGTTTAACTTTAACCCTTCCTCTTCTACCATTACCTTCCTCAGTTCCTATTTTTTCATAATTCTCATTTCTATGCTATATTTTTCTCCAAATTTTTTAACACTATTTAACATTACATGATTATCATTTTTATATTTTAGTTTTCTATTTTTTATACATGTTCCAGAATGGCAGGTTGTTTTTTGTTCTTTATTTTTTGTTTTGTCTTAATTTCATTTAAAATTCATGATGTTGGTGATGCACTCCTGTAATCCCAGTGACTTAGCAGGCTGAGACAGGAAGATCGCAAGTTCAAAGCCAACCTCAGCATCTTACCAAGGTCCTAAGCAACTCTGTGACATGCTGTTTCAAAATAAAAAATAAAAAGGGCTGCAGCATTCTTGAGTTCAATCTTCTGCTCTATACAGTTAATAAAATAGAATAAAAATAAAATCTATGGTGGCAGAAATCATTGTTCAGAGTTAAAGGATATATATTTAATTTCTACTCCTTGCCAAGTTCTGTGGCTTGTGATAATTTTGATTGGAGAAAGTTTCTTCTATTATTTGGCAATAATTTCTCCATCTAATTGCTCTCTACACTCTGTTGGAATTGAAAATATGGAATTTTAATCAGCTTTCCATGACTGTAAAAATAATCAAATGTAATCAACTTATGAAGGGAAAATTTTTTTGAATCAAATGTTTTAGAAGTTCTAAACATGTTGGATAGACATATTGCTTTTAGGCCTCTGTTGATAGGGCAGCACATCGTGTCAGTTATGTATGACAAACCAAAACTACTTCCTTTATTGATGCAACCAAAAGAGAGAGAAAGACTCAATTTTTTTTTCAGCACATGCCCCAAATGACAAAATTCCTACCAAACTCTGCCCCTTAAATGGTTCACCACTTCCAAAATTTCCACCCTGGGTTCCAAACCTTTAACCTATGGGTCTTATGGACATCTTAGATTAAAACTGTAGCATAGTGGGTGGGTTTTAAACCTGATTAACTCAAAATTAAGTTACCCTTATGCGTTTTCTATTCTGTTGCTCATCTGCTCATTTACTCTATCTTGTAATTCAGTGTTCAAATGTTAATCTCCACAATCTTCATTTAATTTTCTGTGACTTTATTTAAAGTGTAATATCTAAGTAGCAAATCTTATAGTAGAAATCAGCTCTTTCCAATTCAAAAGCAGTTTTTTTTCCCCATATGTTTTAGTCAGATTTTTCACTACTGTGATTAAAAGATCTGACCAGAACAATTTTAGAGAAAGAAAGATTTATTTAGGGGATCATGGTTTAAGAGGTCTCAGTCTATAGTGGCTGGATCCATTCCTTGGGGATCAAGATAAGGCAGAGATCATGGCAAAATAGTGTGGCACAGCAAAGCAGTTCACATGATAATCAGAGGCGGAGAGAGGGATTCCACTCTCCAGATGCAAAATATATACCCCATAGCCACACCTCCAATGAACCACTTCCTCCAGCCACACCTCACCTGCCTCCAGCCACCACTCAGTTAATCCCATCAGGGATCAATTCATCAACTAGTTAAGGCTTTTATAACCTAATCATTTCTTCTCTGAACTTACTGGCATTGTCCTACACATGAGCTTTTAGGGGATACCTAACATCCAAACCATAACACCATAATTTTACAGATGTTTAATCTTTACTGGGATAAATAAGTCATAGAGAACTTTTCCTTATCTTATCACATTTCTTTTTGGCTCAAAAGGAAAGCCACTAATCAGTAGAGAGGTTGGTCTACATGTATAAGAAGAGATTCTATCAGTGACCCCTATAATTTTTCCTAAAAAAGTTAAATAGTTGGGTTCAAGTACACACTGTAAAAAAGGATTCTATAACTGCCTTCCTAAAGAAGTCCTGAAATTATATATGACAATTTCCCCATTTTATCTCAACTTCTTAATTTATTGTAATTTGGGAACATATAGGAATAGAAGTAAGGAAGACTTTCTAAATTACTCAAATACTTGACTGTTGACATGTCCCAGACACATTTTCTGTGAAATCAATTCTTTTTTCAGTACTGGGGATTAAACCTAGGGATAATCTATCACTGAGGTAAGTTCTCAGCCTTGTTAATTTTTTTTTTTTAATGAGACAGGGTTTCACTAAGTTGCTAAAATTGAACTCAAACTTGCATTCCTCCTTCCTCAGTCTCCCAATTATCTGGCCATGTACTACTGCATCCAACTCTGTAGATCAATTTTTTATCTTCATTGAAGGTTACATCATAAAATCACTTGAGATCCATCCTATGAAAATAATTTGTAAATTCTCTCAGAAATAAATCAAATAGATGAGGTTGTACATTTACTTTCACCCATTTTTACCTTTCTCTCTTTCTGTAAGAAACTAAAATTTTCTGCATACTATTTAAGACATTCCTGTTTTAGTCAGCTTTTTCACTGCTGTGACTAAAAGACCAGACAAGAACAATTTTAGAGGTGGAAAAGTATTTGGGACTCACAGTTTCAGCGGTTATAGTCTATAGACAGCTGGATCCATTCCTTGGGACTTGATGTGAGGTAGAACATCACAGTGGAAGAGTGTGGTGGAAGGAAGCAGTTCAAGACATCACATCACAGGACAGAGACAGACTAAGCTCAGCTCACCAAATATATACCCCAAAAGCACACCCCCAATCACCCACCTTCTCCAGCCACAATCTACCAGCCTACTGTTACTACTCAATTAATCCCTTTCAGAGGATTAATCCAGTGATTTGGTTAAGACTCTCCTAATCCAATTGTTTCACCTACAAATCTTCTTTCATTGTCTAACACATGAGCTTTTGGGGGACAACTCACATCCAAACCATAACAATTTTCTACATGGCAGGACATTCCTTCAAAATTATACAAACTAATTCTGATTATTTCATTCAATAATATTATTCCACTTCCCTCAGTCTTTTCATGGTTGCGCCTAAGCTCTTGTACACTTTCAAATGTCAAATGCCAGGAGAAAAATAACCACTAGAAAATATAATTGCAGCACATATGTAAATGAAAGTATATTAACTTTATTGAGTTATACAATAAATATTTTTGTATGTGTTTACTAACTGTTCAAGAAGTTAGGTATTCAGCTGCTAAGAAGAATAGCTTTCTACTCTAAAGGAATTGGTTATATAAAAGATGAGGCATGAAAGCAAGTAATTACAATATAACTTGGTAAGTGTTTCTGAGGGGAAACACAGACCTGGGTAACCACCACATTAGAGCTGTACATCTAGTCTTAAAGAAATAATTAACAGCACCCTTAAAATAAAAATGCCAAGATAAAAACTAAAATAGACAAATTTTTCCAAGCAAAGAGAAATTTCAAATGGAAAGATTGTTATACACAAATGAGGGATGATGAGGGAGGCTTTTATTTGTGGAACTGCAAGTTGGTAAATGACACAAGAAGTAGAAGGAAATTAATGACAGATAAATTTGGATATGTATGAATAGGCCAAAAAAATGAAGAATATTTGCATCATTTAATGATTCAGACCTCAAAGTTAAAATTAATGCAAAGTCTTTAAAGTTTTTCTACTATTGGGGTCACATAATCCAAATTGAAATTTGAGTAACCACTCTACTTGATGGAAACATCTTGAAGAACAGGCAACTTGAGGCAGAAAGAAACCAGATAGGAGGCTCACAATTAAGCTCACATGTGATTATGGACTAAAATAATTCAAAGAAAATGACAGAGAAAACCACAGACAGATTTAAGCAATTTAAATAAACAGTAATGATAAAGGCTTCACAAATAATCAACACTGAAAGTTCGAGAATTTGGATAAAATTTCTAGTATACTGCATCAGATAGCATCATGTAAAGATGAGGAAAGCCTGAAACAGGTGTTAGAATTACTGTGCAGCACATCAAAGAGGCAAGGTGGTACTTCTTTTTGACTAAGATGAGAACATGACAAAAAAGAACAAGTGCGAAAGTGCAAAATATAGTTAATCACCCAAATGTCAGTCCTAAAGAAAGGCTACCATTCAGATGCCTGACATGACAGGAAGAGAGCCTTGTTTGTCAGAGTCTTATCATTCCCATGAGACACTCTCAGGCAGTTACCAAAACCTATTGCAGTGGTTGGCCTTGAATTCTCCCTAATGGATGCCATTCAGTTACCGTTCTCTGATCATTCTGACAGAAAATTGAAGTCTGAAGAGACCTTGTTTGTTTGTCCTTTAATATCCAGGGGGAGCAGCACGTTTCATGTTCCATCTGTGAATCATCCTTATTTTAATCACTATCTCTTACATAAGCTAAAAGAGAAATTGATGGAAGCTGCTACTTTGCTGGCAAAGGGAAATTTTTTTATTTGCAAAAACCTCAGGAGAAAAATATATGCCTTCTACATAGGCACAAACCGAGCCATTACCTTTCACATATCTATGCATTGTCTTATTGCTTGGAATAAATGTTACTTGGAGAAATTTGAAGTTATATCTGCTTTTATTATAAAATGGCATAAATACCTCTCTCTGTGTCAATGACGTGATGTCTCTTGCTATTTGATAAGTGAGAAGATACTTAATCTTTATTTGTACTTGTTTAGTCCCTTTAGGCATACTTTGTTGAAATCATAGCTAAAGTGAAATTTCTTGTTGGACAATAGATTTACCTTGACTTTTCATAACCAACTGAGAAAAGAATCAACCAGATGACACTTTTGTAATGAATGTTTTGTAATAAGAAGTAAAAACAAATGTCTTTTAGTTTTTGAATTTGAAATTAGAGTATTGATCCATAATGTGACAAATCACTAGCCAGCTCTCTGTCATTAAAACCCAGAAGAAGAAACACTGCACTGGAATAATGAATAGCAAAGTGGGCAATGGGGTAAACCTTATAAATTGCATGCAGGCTCCTGTCCACAAAAGTCTGTTATGTAGAGAGAAAACACAACCTCTGATGCTTACAGCAATACAGCCTTAAGCTACCCATGCCAAAATTTCAGAAATCATGAAATGTATTTCTAAGACAGCAAAGAAAGAATATTGCTGTATAGGTCTCAAGTGATATTGGGAATGGGGAGTTGAGTTTTCACGTGGCAGTTCACAATTTAACATATTAAAAAACTCAACTTTTTTCTTTCATTTAGATTTCACTTGTACAGGTTTCTATAAGAATAATTATCTAAGGTTGAATTCTGAAGAATGACAATACCTATGGTCTCACTGTACCTAGAAAGCCTGTTAATAATTTCCTTAAAGAAATTAAAATTATTTTCAATACTGTCCAAAACAGTGGTCTTGTATAATATACAAGGAATGAGCTCAATATGTAATCATTTATTATGAGTGTGTCAGTTACTATCATAAATACTCTAAAAAAGAAATAGGAAAGAAAGTGAAATAATAAGTTCATTAAAGTTGTAATATACAAGAAATGTATATAATATAATTTTAATGCATTTCAACTTTATCTTTTCTTTTACAGTATTACTATCATAGTAGCTTCTACCACTTTTAAACAAGCTCCTCCTTGAGAATATTTAGAGCAAGAATCTAGATGAAGAATCAAAGAACCTGGTTTCTTGTCTAAGTTCTAAAATGATTATAAAGTATATTTTTGTCATTTAGTTCTGTGTCCAGTTTCCTATATCGTAAAGAAAAAGTTTCAATCCAATAAATATATAAATGTCTTCCAGCTCTTTATTTTCTATCCACCAAAATGTCCTCTGTTGTTTGCAGCAACTCACCTTTCAGGGACGATAGCAAATTTTCAGAAATATAAAGCATGTTCCTAAATAGCAGAGAAAGAATATTATTGTACATGTCACAGCTGATATTGGGAATAGAGGAATTTTTAAAACTCTGTCATTGTGCTATGAGACTGTTTCAATGTAACATACCTAAATTGCCATATAGAAAATACGAAATAAGTGGTCAATGTGAGCTTGCAGTTTTTCAAGATACCTGAGGGATGAAATTCAAAAGTTTTAGTCTTTTATGATAACTCCTATATTTATCTCAGGGGTTTGATTACTGGTTTAGTATTTGGTATATTTTTCTTCATGCCAGAAATGCATGGCAATGCATTTAGGACTTTTACCAGTTATGTAAAGGAAAATAAACCATTTCAATTTCTTATTACAACAATCAAAATAAATTAATAATTTATATAATAAAAAAGAACAAACTGAAACATAATAAGCTGAATAAAGAGATAACAAGATTCCCACTAGCAAACATCTTCTAGGTATTAGCATCCTCTGAGGTAGGCTTTTTCTCCAAGGCCTAGAAGATGGAGCCCTTCCCTGAATATGTATAGCCCTGAAGCCCAAAAAGTATGGGGATATCTCTAAAAATATTCTGAGTATATTATGCAGGAAAACTTTTTATTTTCTGAAATATTTTCACACAAATTCCAATTGCTGCTACTTACAAACTCCATCCTTTTCCTCCTCACTTTACCAATGCCCTGCACAGGCTGCTGATCCCATTGCTGTACTTGAATGAGTTAAAGATTCTTTGTGTGTCTCGCTTCCCTTAAGGGTCACAGTCTGTGCACTCTGTTGTCTAATACCTGAAAAATGTTACCTCATATATTTTGGGTAGTTTTTAAATTATTTACTGTGGAAGGATAAGTTAGTGTCACTTAATGTATGTTCGCCAGAAGGTGAAAACTGAATTATAATTTTTCTCTGTCTTTATGGTAGGTACTTTAAAGTTCTTATAAGGACATATATAATATCTTGATTTTCCTTTGGATATATTTCTTTTTATTGTCACTTTCTAAATGACTTGTCTCATCCAGTTCTTCTGGATAAATTTTTATTTATAGCAAGGCTTTTTAACGTAATGTATTTGAAGACGATCTTTATCACTAGATCATATTAACTTCCTCTGGATTTCTGAGGGACAGGACAGATGGCCTTAAATCAATTGAATCACAGCATCTTTGAGTTTTGTCCTCTCATTCTAAAAGAAAATAATGAAAAATCACACAAGTCATTAATTCATGTTCTTTTTCAGAAGGTATGAGCTGGCTACCATAATAACCTGAATAGAGCAATGTAAATAAGACAGACCTGCACTGTATTATCAACAAGCTAACATTCTAGTAAAAATAAAAGAAAGAAAAATTGAAAATGAGTAACAAAATAACTGTATTTGTTTTTTGTGGGTTTTTTGTTGTTGTTGTTGTTTATTTGTTTTTTCCTTCTGGCTTTGTTTTTGATTTTGAGATATAGTCCTGCTATAATTCACACTGTCCTCAAAGTGTGATCCTTATGCCTCAGCCCCCCAAGTAGCTGGGATAAAAGATAAGTGCCTCCACACACAGCCAAGATCACTTTAAATACTTGAAACATGATTAAAACTCATGAAAATTAATAAGGATAATAAAAGAGAATACTGGGATCAATTGGTTCTGCTTCAGAAAGTGTCACCCAGAAGGCCTCATTTGACAAAGTGATATTTGAGCTGATGACTGAAAGATGAGAAGAACCCAGACATTAGAATATCAGATAAATGGGACTACAAGTTAAATACAGAACAAGGATAAAAATGAATCTGAGAAATAGCAAAAGCCATGAAGTTAGTCATCTCTTTAAGATTAAAGGAAAATATAACAATGAAATTATTTTGAAACATTCTGAATATCAGAACAATATGAAAATAATTATCATCCATTTTAGTTTTCTTTCCACAAAATTAGTGAAAATAATACTAGCCTCAACTATTGGACTACAATGTTTTTGTTTGTTTGTTTGTTTGTTTGTTTTGTACTGGGGATTGAACTCAGGGATACTCGACCACTGAGCCACATCCCCAGCCCTATTGTGTGTTTTATGTAGAGACAGGGTCTCACTGAGTTGCTTAGCGTCTCGCCGTTGCTGAGGCTGGCTTTGAACTCGCGATTCTCCTGTCTCAGCCTCCCTAAGTGCTGGGATTACAGGCTTGAGACACCACGCCCGGCTACAATGTTTTTATAGTATAATAAATATGATAAATATTTGTAGTTTTAATTGTTGATACCTTTGAGGCTTCCCACTAAATTCTATGACATATATAGAAAAAAAGAGCATACCATCTCCAGCTTAAGTAATGTCACATTATATTGCACTGCCAGCAACATGTGAAACCACTCAATTACAACATCTAGTGTCTTCAATTATTTTGTTGATGATTATTTTTATATGATTATGTTTTTCCTCCAAAAGATTTCAAGATACTGAAGCCAGAAATAGAATCCTGTTTTCCCTCTGTGGAGATCATAAGCCTTGATTGAGAACCTTAACAATATCAACAACTTAAACTATAAATCTTTATCATGTGCTATTAGACTATAAATATTTTATCATTATGAAGTTGGGGTCAGTATTATATTCTTACAATGTTCAATCCTTATATTTATATCCTGCTCCTGTAATTTTTCCCTATTGCCCTATTTTCCCTATTTAACTCTATTAAACTATTTGGAATTTATAAATAGAATTGCAACTCATTTTAGCCCTCTCTAAGGCCATATTTATGTCATATTCTTTTTCAAAATTTCAATTCAGTAATTAAATAAATGATTAAAAATCAAAGTTTTAAATAGAAGCATTTTGGAAAATCTAGTCCAGTTCTGTAATGTAGTTGTCCTGAGTTTTAATCTTTAAGTACAATTTTGTATTGACTCTTTCAAAGTAGTAAACCATGTAATGCCTAACATAACATATGGTTTTATTTAATGTTAATAGTTTAATAGGGGGTATGGTCTTCCAAAAATCTTTTCTCCAACTAAGCATTAAGAAAAAAATTCTAAAGATTATGCACTAAATATTTAAAAATGTAGTTTTCCTTGGAACATTATTCATTTTAGTTAGCAGTCTTGTGCAATTTTAACTTTAGTGATTTTCTTTTATATTTGTTCCTGCATTTCTTCTCTGAGACATTGAACTTTAAGTTAGTATTTTAGATAACACAATAAATAAATAACAAGTGTATGTACCATTAAGGAACTTTTTGGCTTAAATCTCAAAATGTTATAGATCTGTACAAAGCTCATTGTCACATGTGAACATGTATACCTAGATTTTAAACAATTATAATACTTTGTCATAGCCTCCCAAATTGCTTATGGACTTGCAAAAATTGATGATACATGTTTCAAACCCAAATATTTAAAAACTAAATCAGAATTCACTGTTCTGTGTTGAAATTTTTAAAATGTGCAGGCAGGCCTGTGACCTCATGGCTGTTAGAGTGTTGAACAAGAGACAGGGCTGTGGGCTCTCCAAGAATTGCCTCACTGCTTGGGTAAATGTACCAGTTTGTGGTCTTGATCTCCACACTACTGATTGGTGTCTTAGTCAATTCACAGTATTATAAAATAATATCATAGATTGGAGTGATTTTTCACAAAAATTTTTTTCTTAGAGTTCTAGAGGCTGAGAAGTCCAATCTGTATAGACAGATGTGATGTCCTTTCAGCTATTCTACTAGCACTATATATATATATATATAAAGAATATTTTTTAGTATATCAGAAAAAGAACAGTGAACAAGGCAGACTAGATTACTGCCTAAATTTTTATGGGGGATGAAAGAAAGACAGATATATAGACAATCTCAATAAACTTATAGAATATGCTGATTAGAGAATTAAAAGCATTATGTGACAACATTGTGGGGAGCATTACTCAGAAAAGTGATATCAGGTTTGATAGAAGTATCTTCAAAAGTAGACCTAAATTTTTTTCAAGAAAATGCACTGTGTGTATGCATTTTTGTATAATATGCATTTTAATATAATGTACTGTGTGTATACATTTATATAATACATAATATGTAATATATGTAATATGGTATATACAATATGTATTAGTATCTATATACATAGTATACACACACACACACAAAAAGAGCATTATTCAGTCTTAAAAAAGAAGGAAATGCTGTCCTTTATGATAACATGGATGAATCTGGAAGACATTAAGTTAGTCAGACACAGAAAGACAAATACTGAATGATTTCACTTATGTGTGAGTGAGAAATCTAAAGTAGAAGCAGAGATCAGAATGGTGGATCCTAGAGGTTAGACTTGGGTAGAGGGTGGAGGTGTTGGTCAAAGGATACAGAATTTCAGTTAGGTAAGAAAACAGATTTCAGTTAGGTAAGAGATCTATGTTTATTTTAGTGGTTATTGTTAATGACTCTGCATTATATTCTTTTTTTAAAAAAAATAGTTCTAAGGATAAAAGGCAGGGATGCTTTACCACTGATTTACATCCCAGCCCTATTTTTTTTTCTTTTTATTTTGAGATATGGTCTCACTAAATTACACTGAACCTATCTAAGGTTGCTGAGGCTGGCTTCAAACTTGTGATCCTTCTGCATCAGCCTCCTGAGCTGCTATGCAGCACCATGCATAACTGCATTCTATTCTAATAAAAAAAATGATCTGGTTAGGGAAAAGTTACAGGAAGAAATAAGAAAGGATTTTTGTTTCAAACAGCATACTGTTATGTAAAAACTTAAGCAAAAACTAGTGTAGGTGGCATGTAATACTTCTCAACACCATGGCCTTTTCAATGATATAAAAGTAAAATTTGCTTTTCAAAAGAGGTACTATCTCTTGAACAATGTTTGAAAATTATTAGTGTCTTTGTGGGTAATTCTCCTTTCTTTAAAATATTTAATTTGAGATTATACTTGAGTCTTAGTGACATGCAATCCATGTCTCTTTGTGGGAAAGTATAATTTATGAATATAAATTCTGATTCTTTGTATTATTTAAATTTTGAAACTCAAAATGTAATACTTCTTATATAATTATATTATTTACTGGTCATTCAATGTATCCCCCATATGATTTAACATTTATAAAATAAATGGAAGCAATTGGACACAATGAAATATGATTTACTCTGAAAGAAATAATACAATTGTCTAAACCATGCAACCTCATCAGAAAATATAGCTAGAGTATATCGAAGACTAAGGCAACTATCTCACTCATGTGGATCTTAAAAAAAAAAGACAAATGTCAAATTTAAATAGCAGAAACCGTAGTTCCAATAGAAGAAAAAAAATCAGATTAGGCAAAGTTATCTCATGTAAAGATAGGTCATTTTGTTGCAGAGGATAATAAATGAATTTCCAATTTCACTGAAGAGTGAGTACAATTGACGTACTATAGGAGTTTTGTTTTGCAGAGAAGGAAGTTTCTGTGAGTTGAAAGTAAGGGTCACAAAAATTCTGACTTGTTTACCAAGAACTTGTGTTTTGTTCTTTGGAAGCTTTCATGTTTATTTTTAATGGCTTAGGTGTGGCGTTGCCTGAGGACAATAAAAAGATGATAGTAAGATCTCTTGAATTCTTCCCAGTCCAGTTCTCAGACTTCCACAACAGTTTCTCTGACTAGTAACAAGACAAACAATGCTTGGTGGTCTTATCTGCCCAGTTTTTCTTTCATGTATCTTTCATAGTATTTTAGAAAGCGACATAATCAGTAACTATAATTACTTTCCTAAGGATTATTCAAAGCTGTCAAGGCATAACTAAATGCTCATTCCCATTAAATCCAGTTAATAACCTTTAAAAGTACATGAGACCTATACAAATATTGTAAATACATATGAAGCCATCAATAGTTTAGTATTTGATGTTATTAGGGAACAATGAAGGTGTAACCAAAAATCCCTTATTCGAAATTCCAAA
This sequence comes from Geosciurus inauris, assembly GCA_004024805.1. Lineage (NCBI taxonomy): Eukaryota > Metazoa > Chordata > Mammalia > Rodentia > Sciuridae > Geosciurus > Geosciurus inauris. Next base: position 49,600 of record PVHX01000334.1, on the reverse strand, counting down.
TCTAGTCCTTTCTTCACGAAGACAGAACATTGATCTATTTTCATATGGGAACAGTAAATGTTTAAATGTAACATACATATAGTTAAAACCATGGTATTACTTTGTTCTTTTCTTTTTTTCTTTTTAACACTTTTCTGACTTGATAGTTATTTCGAATTATAACATCAGCAAAGTGCATGTATGTTTTTATGCTTCTCATATGAGTATACCATGAAAGCAATAAGATTATAGTGAATATGTATTCTGTTTATTATAAAACCATATTAGGTTGACAGTTGATGCTAAGGCGAATTATTTCGTAACAAACAAACCAGGACAATGTTTCTTATTGCAAAACAAGGGATACTTTAGAATAAGAAGGGTAATAAGAAAGTCAAAGAATGTGAATTATGTTAATTTATTTTAAAAATTGCAGGAAATGCAAATATAGGGTAAGTCTGTGGTAAATAGCTAAGATCCTTTAAGCTTAGCCAAAGACTGAAAAGAGGTGAGTTCAAATGTCTTAACCCAGTTAAACCTCAAATTTATTGTGTAACCTCTAACACCCCATCACTATAAGCAACATGAAGATAACAATTCCACAATACTCTTTGTAGTTGATTATTCTATAAAATAAGTTTTCCTACAAATATAAAATTATAATATATTCATACAGTTTTTATTTTAATAATACATTATAGAATATTTAAATCCAGACAACTACTAAAGTATTGTACTTCTTTGTAAAGTCACACCAGGAAAGAACAAAATGCTAGCCAGTTAGATATGGCACAATTAGGGGCTGGGATTGTGGCTCACTGATAGAAATTTTGCCCAGTGTGAAGCACTGGGTTTGATTCTCAGCACCACCTATAAATAAACAAAATAAAAGTCCATTGACAACTAAAAAATATATATTTTTTATTTTTAGTTATTTTATTTAAATGCTTTTCAAGTCATAGTACGTAACCAGATCTCAGTTTTTCCATTTCTCTGGTTGCAAACCAGATAAAGTCACACCATTTGTGTCTTCATACATGCACCAGGGGTTGATTGAGAGGGTCATTACTAAAAAATATTTTTAGAAAAGATATGGCACAATTATTTTTACTGACTTCAAATTTATTTTGTTATTTTATTTGTTTTTACATTTTATTTATTGATATAACTTATACAATTACATAAACATAGGTTTTTATCATGATTTATCTTTACTTTTGTTCTATTCTGTAAGCACAATAAATTTTTCTTTCAATGTCAAATTATACCTTTAATTCTTGAAGACATTTTAGTATGAAAATGTCATATATATGTATATAAAGGTAGACATAGAAATACAATGAATTTCACTGTATCCTTCACTTAACATCAAAAATTTATGAAGTTATTTATATAATTCATTTTCTCCTCTTTCAATGTATTATAATAAATGTAAGCCATGATATTATATCATTTATTTATAGTCTAATACTTGTGTAAGTTTTAACGTACATTCCTAAAATATGTCTTTAAGACATTTAATATATAATCATAATACTATTATCACAAGTGGAATATGAATATGTGTCCAACATAATCGAACTTTTAGTCAGTGTAGAAAGATACTTTAAGTGGCAATTAAATTTAAAAAGTCAAGTAGCAAATTATTGTCCAATGGAGAGATAATAATTGTCTAAATAACTATCTTTAAGTTTACACACATGGAGGCAAGGGTAACTATACTTTAAATGCTACTTAAATGAAATGTATTGCAGCTGTATGCTAGTTCCAGAGATAAACTCATGTGTCTCATAAAATATTATTTAGGTACTATTATTCTCTTTTCCTTCCCCACTTAAATTATGATAGGAAAGTATGTAGATAACAATGATTTATAATGAATGAACAAACTGGAAACTTCAAGGATACATTCATTGCTTAAGTATTTTAAAAGAGCATACTTCCCAATATTTGGCATCCACTTAGCAGAGTCTAGTCAAATGAACTTCACATGAAAAAAAATTACCGATATTTTGTAATCTCTTGAGACTAAGAACTAAAACATTAATAGCTGTTTAGAGACTAAACATTAGTCTATTGAAATATTCATATAGTGAATAATGATTCTTAAATGATAAATCTAGACAAGTGCCTTCTAGACTTGGAACAAATACAAAATTTTCACCTATGTGTTTACAAATTCTCTTCGAGCATGTCACCCTACCGGAGCTACTACAAATTTTCTTAGCAATATTTCTTTGCAGATGCTGACTTCACAGATGCAAAGTCATCATCCATTCCAACCTTCTCCTAAAGTACATTTCTATACTGCAGAAGCTAGATGCTACAATGCTCATGATTCAGTTTACAGATGTGCTTAAAATTTTACTTCCAATACAATTGCAGGATATTTTAAAAGCAGAAATATAATATTACAAGGTGGAAGCTGGCCTAACATCTGTTGCTACAACTATTTCCTCTAGCAAGTGCATGATTGACAGAATGTCTCCCTCCTCCCTTCCCTGGTCCTCCTCAGCAACTGTATCAAAGGTCTTGGTGCCCATTCTCTGGCATTAAGGGCATCAAGAGGCACAGTATGAAATGTTAATTTTGCTGCTGCATATTGGGGCAGAAAAGTCATAGCTCTGGACTAGGCAACTGTACAATCATTTTCCATTTTAGCACAAGGTTCCTGCTCGTGGCAGGAGGAACTTAACAGCTATGGTGAAAACTTCCGAATTCTACAGCTTTCTGGTAGTTCCAGAAGCAGCCACAACCTTGGTAGCACAGAGTTTCAGTGCAACTTGGGACATTTTTTCTTGAAGATCAGCTTATAATGTCGTTCTTCGGTCCTCCCAACTGTGCTTTACAAACCCTGTTTTCCAAGCTCTTAAAATAAATCACATTTTGCTTAAAATAACGAGAGTGTATTTTTTATTAATATATTTGACTGATACATCTCTCATCATTCTACAGTAACTCCTGGCAACCAGCATTCTACTGTTTCTGTGAAATCTGACAATTTTAGATAGGCTAAGTGAAATCATACAGTATTAATGTTTCTGTAAACAGCTCATTTAATTTAGCATATTGTCAAATTCATGCCTATGAACTTCTTTGTTGCATATGGCAGGACTTCCTTCCTTTTAAAATATGAATAGTATTCCATTGTGTATACATATAATATTTTCTTTATCATTTCATCTACTGAGGGACATTTAACTGGAGTTCACACCTTGGCAACTGTGAATAATGCTACAAAGACTATAATCTTTTTTGCATAGGATTGTCTTAGTAAAAAAATGAATCCAGTAACTTAGAATAACAGTAAATGTGCTACATTCACATGGAAAAAACATGAAAATATATATATTATTAAGCTCTAATGTTATATTTCACTTATAAAATAATTCATCACTTGAAATGAATTTTATGTTTAAAGTATTTTGCTGAGATGTGAAAACTAGAAAATGAACATATTTTATATTAAGTTCATTTAAATAATCTGTAGCTTAAGACAATGACAAAAAATTCATTTGTAAATAAAAATATTAGTTATCTTTTTAAATTAAATAGAAAATAAATTATCACAATTCAGTATGTTTATAGTATTTCATGGAAAGTTTAACTACTTAAAGTTAATACCATATCACAATATTAATCAATATTTTAAATAATATGAAGCACCCATTATCTTGTTAATTTAAAATGTGTATTTTTAGTCTTATATATTGCTGTCCAATCTTAAAATTTATAAACTTGCTCAGTTAAGGGCATTTGAGTTCATATTGTGCATGCCTGTTTTGCTTTGAGTGCTTTTTCTTTGGTACTGCATGATTAAATATTACTGTTACAATATATTTTGAATAATCACAAAGTTTAATGTCTTACCAGTGACATCTCCTGTGTACCACAATTTGATAAAGTATTCTATTTTTCTAGTTGTAAACTCAATACTAAAAAAAGTCACCTGTACAATTTTATGAATTTTTATGTCTTTGTGGGCTCTATTATTCAAAACTTACGTTTCTGAGAACAATTCCTGAGTCAAAAATTAAGGCTCCCTATATCCTTATTTCCATTCCTTCATATTGTCTTTCTGTATTTGTAATATTTTTTTAAGACCAACAACAGGGTAAAGATGTACCAATTTAGACATTGCATGACGCACGTTTAGAGTAAACACTCTGTCCTCCAGTTTAGTGGACAAAGAAATGGACATAATCTCTCTCTTTTTTTTTTTACCTCTTAAAGTATGCCTACTTTAGCCAAATACTCTATTCTAATATCTATCATTTTAGAATTATGATGTGTTAGCATTTGCATTTAAATAGCAAGATAGCATGAATTTAATAAAACCGTATTCCCATTGCGTAGTTGAAAATGCTTACCTTGTAAACGTGGATGTTCTTTACAAAAACACATAAGTCAATACAATGGAAAACTAATGAAGAATGCCAAAATCAAACCTTGACCATGCATGCCTGGAACAAAAATCTTGGGAAATTTGAACATATGCTGAATAGATCAGCATATTGAGAAGGAAGGTACACACTGAAATTATTTCATGATTGCTGGACAATATTTTACTTCTTTGAAAATGTGCAATAAGCTTAGAAAGATAAATAGTTATGATGGGCAGAAAAAAAGAAAATGTAATAATTCTTTATAAATGTTTATGAAAATAATTATACCTCAAACATACTATTATATCTTATCCTATAAAAATCTATAAACATATTAAGAGGACAATAGAATTTTGAGCATTAAGCAGCATGAGGTTTATTAAGAATAGACATGCCACAGAAGCTTAATAGCTTCTTTTGATTCATTGTTAATTACAAAATCAGAGCATGCTGTGAATGGGTTCTACCTTCAGTATTTGGACTCTAGTAAGTATTTTGGATCATTGTTTTTAAAGTATACTTTCCCATTTTAACTGCTAATACAATATTGGTGTGGAGTTTTTTTGAAGATATATATTGTTATTAAACTATTCTGTTGAGACTGAGATGATTAAGTGATCTTTGTGATATGGGCCAGTAATTTAGTTAAGACAAAAATTAACACTATTTCAAGTCCATTGTGAGGTTTTTACCAATTATAGTATTATATAACATTAATTTAGATTTACCCAAATGATCTTATTTTAATTAAATTAATATGCATGAAAATACTTTTTAAAAGAATTGAATTTGTTAATTAAAATAGGAAATATCTGAACAGGAATGTATATATAAAGAAGATCAAGATACATATCATGGTACCATAAATTACTAATTAAGGGAGAAGTAAGACAGAATAAAAATATTTTTGATCTCATATTTACAGATAAACCATTTAAAAATAAATAAAATTTAAATATGATACTATCAAGTAATATATACTGATTTTGACAAGCAAGTTAAATCTTTTAAGGCTATGTTAACAGTGCTATTTTGAAGAAGTTCTTACTGTCATTCCAATACACTGCCTATCATTGCTTTAAAATCTGTTCCTAAAGCAATAATACTGATAGCATTACAATAAAAATTTAGGCTCGATAAATTTTGTACATTATATTTAAAATATAAAGTTGAAACTTATAAAACTCTCTAAGTACAAAATAAATTCTACATCAAATTATTTCGCCTCCTTGCTCAAAATTTTCCAGTGGTTTCCCTCTACTTGGGCCACAGCACTTTCATTATTTGGACTCAGTTTTTCTCTATTCATTTCATACCACTCTCCACATAGAATGGCTTACTCCACTCTCGGTCCTCTGACTTGCAAATTCTTAAGTCCATTGAGTTCATGTTTTCCCCTTAGAGTGTTTTTCTACATACTTTCTTCTGTTTCCAATCTTTCTTTATTCACTTTCATCTATACTATTTCACTGAAGTCTCAGCTAAAATGTTTCCTCCTTCCAAACCTTCTGCCTGAGCATCTATTCCACAATGCCTTCATTGCCTGTCACTCTTTATTCTCACTAGTGCATAGTACATTATCTTAATGAGTGTATAAATGATTTTCAGTTTTTCAATAGTAGAATGAATATGGTACAAGAGGTGATTTTTGGAATTCCTGTTATACATCCCTTATTATAAAAATGAAATAGCTACCATTCACTGAGTATCTATCACATGTAAACATTTTCATATTTAATAAAACAAACTTCTAAGTAATTTTTACTGTCTCCATTTATATATGAATAAACTAAGGGTCAAATGATTTACATATATGGCTCTGTATGACAAATAAAAAATTGGAATTCAAATTCAGGTGAGCTAATCTGTAAATGATAAAGTTTATGTTACCAAAGAGTTTTTAGAAAATCCTGTTTCAAAAGACTCATATGGAAGCTGATGTGTGAAAGGCTACTATAATGAAGTCAGGATGTCTACAATTATAACAGGAAAAGAGAGATACAATGTCATCTCTGTAAGTTACTTCCCTTCTATATCAGAGAAAACACCTGCAAGCATACTCTGAAGAACAGTATGCTTAACACTAACCTTCAAACATTGACAAGAAAATGTTGATGACCAACTACTTCTTGTAGCCTTTACCTAGCTCCTCACATGTTTTACTGAGAACAGCCCCAAAATGCAAGTTCCTGAAAATAGATGATAGATAGACAGATAAATTTTAAATAGTATCCAAATAACCAGGGTAATGAAATATATACAAGGATAAAAAAAACTCAATCATTTATAAAATTTATTTTGAAAGTAATTGATTTCTCTATATAGTCATGCAATAAAAATAAAAATAATTTTCCTAAATGTAATTAAAACATAACTATAAGACTATATGTAGAAAGACAGTCTTTTAGATAATGTTTGGGGAAAAAAAGACAAAGATGAGGATTCTTATATTACCTGTTATCAAAAATGCAGTAGTGTGATTGTATTATTTTGGGAGAAAAATAAACAAATGAGTCAGTGGAATGGAACAGAAAGACCAGAATTAGGTCTAAATGTGTATGAACAGTTGATTTCTGACAATAGTACCATTTGAAACAGTAGTTTTCTTAGTTAATGATTCCAGGTGGTAGGATATAAAAATAATTATGACCCTATTTCACCACAATATTCATAAAAATGGATTCCAGTGGATTTTAAATATGAATACAAATAGAGAGGTAATAATACTTTGTGAAGTTTACATAGGATCATATCAAAATAATTCTATAGTAGGAAACAATTTCTTAAACTAAGAAAAAAAGCACTAAACATAAATAAAACTTGATAAAGTTGTACCATGTTAAAGTTGAAAATCTCACCAAAACCACCTCATGAAAAAAATGTGTCAAAACAAAAAGTAGCAAAAAACAATTATCCCTATTAACATATAGGAGTATCTACAATCCTCAAGTACTTAGAACAGATTTAAATAAGAATTTACAAGTAAAGAATACTCAATATCTAACAAATATATTTATCTCTGTGTCTTCTATTTGTCAAGCATAGTGGCACATGCCTGTAATCCCAGCAACTCAGGAGGCTGAGGCAGAAGGATTGTGAGTTCAAAGCTAGCCTCAGCAATAGAAAGGCACTAAGCAACTCAATGAGACCCTGTCTATAGATAAAATACAAAATAGGGCTGGGGATGTGGCTCAGTGGTCAAGTGCCCTGAGTTCAGTGCCTGGTACCAAAAGAAAAAAATGATATTGGCACCAAAATAGACATGTAGACCAATGGTAAAGAATAGAAGACACAGAAAAAAACACATATATATACAGTTAACAAATATATTTAAATGAACCAATTGGATAACTAACTTAGGAAAATTAAATAAAAATGTAATGAGATGAAATTCTACCTCCAGCCACACTACATTAAATTATAAGTGTTCACTTGGAAAAAAAAACAAAGAAGAAAACTACAAAATAGATAAGTCAATAACTTTCCAATATTCAATAAGAAAAGAGAAACAAAGGATATAAGATTTATAATTTTTCAATTTTCTACTTATATTTGATTTTGACTTATAGTCCTACTTCTGGTATTTGATATTAATTGCTCAGCAGAGCATATTGATCTTATTTAACTGAGGAGATATAGAAAGAACTTTTTAAAGAAAAGATGGATTTAGTTTATGAAGCAGAACACTGAATTTGTGTGCAGAGAGCAAGGTCACCAGATCTGAATAGAAGTTCCTTTTATGTAAAGGATGGAACTTCATGAAGCTAGTTACATAGAAAAAAGGAAACTATAATTTGGGAAATTCCGATGCTCACCAGAGACTAGGAGGTGCTTGGTAAATGATGAGTTTAAGTGGAAAGATTTATAGAATATTTAGCACTTCAGTGTAAACCTCAAGGTAGCATTCTACAAAAGTGGAGATAAGCCAAACAATGAAAATATATACTCCAATTGTCATTATAAAAGAAACTTAAGAGTATATTTGTATGAATCTAACTAAACCATAAGTAAAGTAGTGAGTACCAAAACAAACTCTAACACCCTCTATATAGCTTAATATACATCCCTCAAAAGCATACATTGATAATGTCTAGATCTAATCAAACTTACCACATATACCTAGAGCAAAGAAAAAATATAACCCATAATCAAAGGAAAAATAGGTCAAGAAAAAGACAAGAGTAGATAATATAAAAGTGGTAGAATTAGTCAAAAAGTTCTTTTTAAAGGCCATTATAAGAATTATAAAGATATTCAATAATTTAAAAGAATACATGAACATGAAAGAAGTATAAAATATATTTTAGAAAGAAACAGATTTCTATAGATTAAAAATATTTGAAAATTTTACTTTATAGGTGGTGAGACACTGAAAAAGAAAGGATTACTAAATTTAAAGACATAGCAATAGAAAATACTAAAAATAAAAGATACAGAATAAAAAGAGAACAAATCAATGAAAAAGGCTTCCATGGCATTGAGATATGAATACCAGCATACATGCAATAAGACTTAAAAAAAAATATTTAAAAAGGGAGGAACACATTTAAATTTTGAACAAAAAATTTGAAATTTTAAACAGTTAATAAAAAATCTGAATTCACCTATCTAAGAATTTCAACCAATCTCAAGTGAGATAAACACAAAGCAAACTATATCAACGCAATTTCAGTAAATTTTTGCTGAAAATCAATGACACAGACATTAGATTTAAACCAGTCAGGGGTAGGATGGAGGGACAGATAGGATATGTATAGAAAGACAAATAAACAAAACAAATAACTGTAAACTTCATGACAGACATGGTTAAAGCAGAGGCTATAGACCAAATTGAAATATTAAATTCAAAAAAGACAGTTGTTACGGTTTAGATATGTGGCATCCCCAAACCTTGTGTGTTAGATGATACAAGAATGTTCAGAAGTGACATGGTTAACTGAGTAGTAACTATAGATAGGTAGAGTGTGGCTGGACAGAGTAGGTCACCAGGGTCATGCTTGGTGGTTTATATTTTGTCCCGAGCAAGTAAAGCTCTCTTTTTTATTTTTCTTGGCTGTCATGTCATGAGCTACTTTCCTAACCCACCTACCCCCTGACCAGAGCAATGGAGTCATTGACCATGAACTGAAACTCTGAAACCATGAGCCAAAATAAACTTCCTCCCCTAAGTTGTTCCAGTCAAGTCTTTTGCTTATAATGATGCAAAGCTGAATGAAATGACTATCTAGAAACATAAACTCAACTAAGATGCATTTTTTTGGTGATGAATGTTGTTTGTTTGTGGTAAAATATTAAATAAGAAAATTAATATCTTTCAGGTAAGTGAAATCTGAGATATTTTTTGCCAGCAAACATTCAGAATACACACACATATAAATTGCACAGAACATAAAAATAATGCATTATTTTTAATGCAAATGGATCAGTCAACATAGTGTGTTTGACCAGTACAATTATATAGGTTTTGTGTGTGTGTGTGTGTGTGTGTGTGTGTGTGTGTATACTCACACATAAAATTCAGGCACAAAGAAAATACCAGGTGAAAATGTATATCTATATTAAAAACTAAAAAGCAATAGAAAAAAATATATGATGAATAAAGTATATTTTCCTTTTAAATTTTTCACAAAAATATAATCTGTTGTTTCAAAAAAAGGATGAAAATGTATTCTAATATTTGCAATATATATAGTAACAATTGGTAACTATAGGAGTGAAAGGGAAATAGACTATGATTTACTATGTATACTCTGAGGAGATGAATATATTATATTTCAAGTTACATAAGATCATTTGACAGTAGTTTGTGATTAATCAAAGATATATACTTTGAACCCTGGAACTATTTTTAAAAATATATCTAAAAAATTAGCTAAATAAGTAAATGACAGAGAACACTAATTTAAACACTAATCAAAAATGTCCTGAATTAATATATTATCATCACATTGTTTATATTTAAGAATAAGAAATATATTCAGGCATAAAGAGGAGTATTTCATTTGGTAAATAAGCAACAGTTAATTAAGAAGAAATAACAATCTTAATATATGAAGCTAATAACAAAGCCAAAATGAAGATACTAGCAATTTCAATATTCCTCTGTTAATCACAGAAAAATAGACAAATATGTAATGAAATACAGATCTAAACTGGATCCAAATTACACAAAACATAAAAATTTTAAAAATGCACTTCAAGTGTAAATGGATCATTTAACATAGTTTAAATATCTCAGTGTATTTTAAATGCCTGAAAAAGTATGCAGATTATCTGTACAAAATAGAACTTAAATTAAATATCCTCAAATATATAAAATTTTTAAAAATCACCTTTTAATAACATTACGTTTAAAATTCAAGAAAGGAAGTTAGAAAATATTTTGTATTGAATAAAAACAAAACAGAACATACTCAAATTTTGGGGAAAAAACTTTCAAAGCAGTATTTAGAGCAAAAGTTATAGCATAATATACAATAAGAACAGAAAAGAAGAAGAAAAAGAACTACCAAATGCCATTACACAATTGTTATAAAGATTGTAATTAAATTTTAAAAACTGAAAATACTAAATGTGCTGAGATTGGGGTGTTATAGAACATCACATGCTTTGGGGCATGTAAGTTACATTGTATAATAATTTTACAATTTAACAATTTGATCATTTTTATAATTAAAAAAATATAGTCTTCATTTACAAACAAGTCCAATCCTATGTAATTGTTCAGCAAAAATAAAGACATGTCCACATAAAACCGTATAGAAACATTTATAGCATCTTTATTCACATAGAAATAAATGATAACTGCAAGTGTTTGAAATTTATAATTATACAAAAGACAGACAAGCCTAGTCTAAGGAGAAAAATGCCCAGGAAGTTGGACAGAAAATGAGTCATGCATAGATCACAGAGTAAAGAAATATATATAGTTTTGAGATTGTGAAATCTTATAGGAGATCAAGTAAGGTAAGGGCTAAAAAGTGATCATTTGGGCCTGCAACTGCATGTCACCTATAACCTAGGAAAGGAGATCCTATTACAGCACAAAGCCTATTGCAGATCAATGGGCAGGTTATCAGCATAATCTGAGCAGTCTCCAATTGGTGGAATTTCACCAAGAGTTCTCAGAAAAGCAAACAACCAGCCTTGAGGTGGCTCCAACAAACCCTTAATCATTCAGAGCCCCTGAAAAAAGGGTGTATGACTTATTTGTTGGTGGAATCTGGAAATGAGATTATGGAAGATGAAGGCAGATATTTGTTCATGGCAAGGTTTTCTATTACATTGAGGTTAAAAAAAGACAAGTTTTGAAATGCTGTCTTGTGTAAAAGGAATGTTTTCCAGCTACATATGGGAATGAATGAATATGGAAAATGTTAAGACTTGGTTCTAAATCTGACTTTTACAATTCAATGAAATGTTTTTGTTCAACATTTTATGTAATAATCACATGAAAATAAAATTGTCATGTTGAATTTCATAATCTGAAAATCCATCTCATAATATCTACCTTCTTAAAGTAGCATTATCATTGGAACTATATTTTTGAAATTATAGCCAAGTAGTAAAACTCTAAGAAAGCATCCAGTCACTGTACATCTCTGTCTTAAGATTGTAGTTTATAGTAATGTATTTGTCTCCTTTCTGTTAATGAGCATTAATTCAGGCCAGATAAACTTCTAGAAAATTTTGAAAAAACAATCATTAAATGAATCAAGAAAATGTCATGATGCACCTTTTTCTGGCATGCAGTTTTATCTTGTCAACGGGAAGACTGACAGACACAGTAGTTACACACTTCTAAGGCAATGATCTGAATACCGATTGTGGATTTTTGACTGCAGATGTTAGAAGCAAACCATTTCTAACAGATGTATAATCTGATTAAATATGCAATGCAATGATATTGTCAAAACCTATTAATCACTCTTTCAGGACACATTAGTGTAGCTTTAGTGACAGCTGTGAGGATTGGAATGTCTCTGCAGTTGCAGGTACTGTTGCTCATTCACACCACCCAATGGATCTTAAAGGAAAAAATAACTACAACAGGCAAGGGCACAGCGATCTTAAAATGTTTGATGTTTGAATTTTCCCATCATTAGAGAATAGAAATACATATTTTTTATTCCTATAATGTCTATCCTATCTGCATTTATTTGCTTCTTGCACCTGAATTGCAGGGATTGCTTTCTGTCACGCTGGGACTAATTCAAAAATGCAGACACAAAGCTGAACCTCTAGCATGCATATATTAGGAAGCAGTCTCATGACTGATTGTTGGACAATACATGTTTACAGATGAATAGTAGCAATGCCTTGTTTCCCACAGAGAATGCTAACAAGTATTGATTTCTGAGCCATTGATACACACAGGTACTACAATTTATTTTAGAAAGAGTAGCACCATGATTTTATGATCATCAACTCCCAGATTTCATTTTTGTCCTTGGTTCACCCTTACTATTTGAGATTCCCAACATTGTTAATGATCTTCAGTAAAACTACACTAAAACAACTGTTTGCCAATATGTGATCCAAATGTTCTCACACTGAGTTATTCAGAGTTCCAGAATTTTTACACCATAGTGTATGCAAATGGATAAGCCAAATATAATTAAAATTCACTCGTTTTCCAATTCTCTCATAGTCATTTAAAAAATAAGATGTTGGTTATGACCAAAATTTTCAAAATGTGTTCTACTCAGGTGATATGAGCTGAAGAAATGTTGCAGTAGTCTGAACTAGCTAGAAAAAATCTTGGATGAAGAACAAAAATGTACATCAGTACTTAAACTACCCATTAAAACTTAAATTGGTAATTTAAGAGAATAGAGGTAGTAGTAGGAGCATCTATCCCTTCCAAATCTCAGAAAGTCAGAAAGCTCTTCTTTTCCAGCTCTTTTCTCAAAGATGTAATTGATCATATATGCTTATTTGTAAATTTTCCTAAACCATGATTTGGCTATGTTGATCTCCTATCTAAAGTGTTCAGCTGATGAAGAAATCTATAGTATTAAAATCTGAGTTCTTAAAATGACTCCCTTAGATGTAGTATATGTATTACAACACCCACAACTTGCTGATCAATACTCAATAACTTCATTTTGTTTCCCCAGAACTGCTGAAATAGGAGAAGAAAGTTCTACTTCACAGGTTCACATTCTTAATGATTATTATGGAAAAATAAATATTATGTTTCAACGGTAAATTTCTCTTAGATATGAGTGTTTTCTTTTGACTGCAATTTTGCATTATGATAAATTATTTATCTTTTTCAAAGAAAAAGTTTAAAAGACAAACTAAATTTTCTGTAGTCAATTCAACAGAAATATGAAAATAGTGGTTACTTTGAAGAATTTGAGAACAAATTTATCAATCCTTTTCTTTTTCTGAGTCAAAGTAATTAAAATGAGAAATCTGAATCACTAAGCAGAAAGGTCAAGGAATAGCTGTTTTTAACACTTCCATATATTTTCTTATTTTGGGAAAACTTAACAAATTGTAAATGTTTCTTTTCTTCGTTCAAAAGTATTAATTCAGGATTAACAAATCCTTACATGATTGAATGATTTTTTAATGTCAGTTACTATTGCACATATTATATATCAAAAAGTTTAGACAATAAAAGTATATGTAACTGATGTTTTTTCACTGTTTACTTTGATTCAAATCCCACCATCAGGAAGATTAAAAGTACCATCTTCTTCTATGAAAAAGTTAGAATTATTTAGAAAAGTAACTTGTCCTGTATATATATATGGATGACTCCATGAAATTAAGTATGAAGTTTATTACAAAATAAGAAAATGACTAAATTAAGTAAAGTCATTCTGGGAAATTTGCTAGCTTTCTTCTGGGGTACCTCAATCTTTGCCATTTTAGGATTTTCTTCTAAAAAGTAAAGAACGGGAGGCTCAGTGGCAGAGCGCTTGCCTCATACATGTGAGGCACTGAATTTGATCCTCAGCACCATATAAAAGTAAATAAATAAAAGTTAAAAAAAAAAACGAGTAAAGAATGGATCACCTAAATAATATTAATTATTAAAATACTACTAAATGAGGCAAATGACCAGATTCAGCTGTTGAAAACTGAAATATTCTTTTTAATGTTTGAATAAAATTCATGATGAATATTAAAAAACCTTCTAGGACACAGGAAAATGCATGAATCACGTAATTCCTATAGACACATGCACTGAAATGATATTATGCAATTCAATTTAAGTAGAATTCAGGCCAACCACCATCATTGATTTTAATTTAGTGTTAAAAGGCATATTTAAGCTGGGCGTGGTGGCGCAAGCCTGTAATCCCTGCACTTTGGGAGGCTGAGGCAGGAGGATCGTGAGTTCAAAGCCACCCTCAGCAATGGCGAGGCACTAAGCAACTCAGTAAGACTCTGTCTCTACATAAAACACAAAATAGGACTGGTGATGTGGCTCAGTGGTCGAGTGCCCCTGAGTTCAATCTCCAGTACCAAAAAAAAAAAAAAAAAAGGCATATTTAAATGGTAAGTAGCAAGATGAGGAGTATTTTTGTGGGCAAGCACACAAGAACAAAGAAAAACCTGTTTTCAGATTTTGCAAATCAGAAAAATATGATGGGCTATTAATGCCAAATTAAATTAAATTGATGCTTTTATCAAAAAAAGCATGCACATATTTTTAAATGTCAAATAACTCTTCAAAGCTTAAATAAAAACAACATTTTCTGTTCCCAAGTTCCCCGCTGTCAATTCCTGTTCTTCAGAAACTTCTACCTTAAGCTGCTCTCACTTATTAGTTCTGGTACTAATTTCTTATTCTGAGTATTAATTATAAACTTCCATTCTCACTTTTTCTATTGTTTTGTATGCTATTTATTAATTTCCCAAAATAGAAGTTGAGGGTTTAAATTTGTTATAGTTCTCTCATACCAAAAGCCTATTCCCAATCTCTATCCTCATCATAACATAGACTCAAGCTCCCAGCCCTCTCTCCTTTCATGTCACCCTTTTAGATTATATAAACAAAAGGTGCACAATACATGTGTTATGTTATTTAAGTTGTGTTATACTAGTTTTTAATAGCATACTGTATCAATTTTCTTTTCTTAGGAATTTTTGTTGCTTTTGAGTTACTAATTGCAACTAGAGTAACAGAATTGAGATCACTCAAACTAACGGAATTGAGATGATTCTTGTGGTAATCTTGAACCATTAAACTCCTCAACTATTTGATCATCCCTTTTCTTGCTTATAAACGACCCTCCCAAAGCACTTACCTTGCCCTTTACCCTCTAAATTCAGATGGTTTCTGAACTTGCATACTGGAAGTTTTACGACTCCACCTTAGGGATGCCACTTACAATTTCCCACATTGAATCATGTTTCCTGGATACCATATCTTCTACTTTCTTGTTGTTCTTTCTCATTCAGTGAAACATGCCTCCCAAGAGATCTTCAGAGCAGGCATAGGTGAGGACATGATGATTAGCTACAGATATCCATGTGTTTTTATCCATCAGAACTTTATGTGTACATATGTATGTTTATTTTATCTTTTCTTATTAAAATATGGTTGGACATATATTCAAAGTTACTAATTATTTACCCTTCAAATTTTGGAGGAATTGTGTGATTTTCTATATTACCTTTATAAAGTCCTCTGCTATTCAGATTCTTATTGCTTTTTTTCTGGAAGCGTTGATATTTTTATTAATGCTTTTCTAAAATTTCATCATGTTATTCTTTGCTTACTTCATTTATTGTGTTGCATATAAATAAAATATTAATTCTAAGAATACAAGCTAACAAAACTTTTTGTTTTTTATGTGATAGTTTCCATTCTCCCTTTTTTTAATGCTTAATATGTTAGAGTTTCTGCACTGCTCATTTTATTAACATTTTTAATATTTCTTACTATATCTTCTCTTTTTATCTTTTTGTTCAGATATCTGAATGAATTGCTTTACTTTTCCCAAAAACTCTTGTACTTCATTATATTATTTAAGTTTTATTAATCTATTTTTAATTTTTAATAGCAATTCCTTAGGGTCTAAATTTTTTCTTTATGCATCACATTTTATTTCAAGGATGATAGATGCTTTACCACTTGCATTGTTTCTTTTCATCTCTAGGGAATTTTTCTTTGTTTTATAGATCTCTTCTATTAGAGCTTTATGCAGATGTGTGATTCTTCTTGGCTATTTGTTAGTTGATAAACCAGTGTGTATATATATATGCACATACACAGTGTGTGTGTTTATATATAACACAACATATATATATACACACACACATATATATGTAGAACAAAAGAAATTAAATCATGTTTTGGTTTAAAAAGTCTTAAAAAGAAATTATCTCTCAACTTATTTTAACAAAATATTTAGGATTTCTCTCTCTGAAAACAAAGACTTTCATTTTATTTTGCACATGTGAACAATTATTGTTAATGATTTTAAAAACATTACCTTATAGTTCGTGGTAAATTTTTTTCAGGATGTTTTGAAACCATTTGCTCACTAATATGAACCACAGAATATTGTTCACTTATTTAAAAAAATACTTTCTCCAATACATAAAATAATGTCTGTATTTCTAAATATTGGATTATTTTTTCCCTTCCAATCTCCCACATTTGTAGTGACTTAGAGGACCATTACCTATTGTCTCCATGGTTTGTCTTAGGTAATAAAAAGCTAAGAAATATCCTTCACAATTGAGATTGTATTATTAAAATATGACAAAACCAGGGAAGAACCACAGAAGGATATTTCTGTTACCATTGTTCACTGAATTCTCTATTGTATATGACTTCTTAGGCTATTAGAAATGAACTCTATTGGCATGATCCAGGTACCGCCACCAACTGAGGACATCACTCTGTAAAGCTGATGTCGATGGAGTACTACAGTGATATTGCTCTGGCTCATAGAAGCAGTACAACATTCCCTGTTAAATGGAGGCTCAGCATGTGTATGTGCTGTGATGTTTCTACCAAAAGATACTTTTGACACCACATCTATGGGACAGTTTTCATTCCCAGCAACCAATTTTCTGAAAACAAATTGTTCAACACATTATTACAGTTCTAACCCTAACTACCTGGAGTTCATGCCAGACCTCCCTGGCTAATTATCAATCCTCCTATACACAGTCCCCTCCTTCAGTTCAGTGGTTTGCTAGAACAATTCATAGAATTCAGGAAAAAAAATAGTTTACTTACTATTATTAGCTACTTATAAGGGATATGGTAAAGATGAACAGGTATATAAAATGGGGTCCTGAATACAGAGACTTTTGTTCCATGAAGTTAGGATTCAGCAATCCAGAAGCTCGCTATATGCCATTACTTTGAGTTTTTGGAAGTTTCATCATGTAGGCATTATTGATTAAATCATTGGCCATTGATCATTAGCCCAATTTTCAGCCACTTTCCATTCCCCACTAATCCAAGGGTAGGTCCAAAAGTTTCAAACTTCTACA
This sequence comes from Geosciurus inauris, assembly GCA_004024805.1. Taxonomy (NCBI): domain Eukaryota; kingdom Metazoa; phylum Chordata; class Mammalia; order Rodentia; family Sciuridae; genus Geosciurus; species Geosciurus inauris. Next base: position 31,763 of record PVHX01000334.1, on the reverse strand, counting down.
CATGTCTTGGACTTTCTGGGGACCAGCCCCCATCTTGAAGCTATCCAGAGTATGCCATCTCCTCAGCATAAAAAAGACACTGTATCATGCTGTAAATGCCAAAAGTCTTGAAAAACATTGCATCAAGAACCTGAGACTAAGCTAATGACTGTGGTGCAACTTGTAATCCCAGCAGCTCAGGAGGCTGAGGCAGGAGATCATGAATTCAAAGCCAGTCTCAGCAAAAGTGAGGTGCTAAGCGACTCAATGAGACCCTGTCCCTAAATAAAATACAAAAATAGGACTGGGGATGTAGCTCAGTGTTCAAGTGCTCCTGAGTTCAATCCCTGGCACCAAAAAATAAAAATAAAAATAAATATACTGGGACTGAAATAGCCTGTCATTCAGGAAATTGCAAGGGTTCAGGAGTTCTATGTTGGGAACTAGAAACAAAGATCAAATGTATATTTCTTATTATATCATAATATCACTTTATAACATGAAGATTTTGATAGTGAAGATAATTCACTTGGTACTTAAGAGAAAAGGAATGACTCTTGCTTTAACATCATGAATTTGAAGTTTTCCTTTTCCAGTAAAAGGCATTAAATGTGGCTCATATCAACAATCTGGAAGTTTTCCTAGTCAACATTCCATTTCTCATCACCAGCAATTTCAATCAAGCCACAAATTCCAGTTAATTGTATCACTTACATATTTCTCCAATATATATAAATATCTCACTTGCATTAGCATTAACTGAAAATTTACAACTACTTTCTTTTCCCTAGGCAATAACAATCACTTAAAATTTATTTTTGCCCCCCCTCCTTTTATTTTACAAAAAACAAGCTGAAGCCTTGTAAATAACAAACTATACTCCTTTCTTGACTAAAACCCTTTGTTGGATACCCATTATTTATTGGTCAAAATCTGAAACTCTTAAAATGTCACAAGGCCCCAATTAATTCACTGCTAATTAATTTCACAGCTTTACTTCCTAACATTCTCTTTCTATGTTATCATCAAGTATAGTAGGTTTTATTTCCCATGAGTTTTTTGCTGCATTCTTTTTCTTTTCTCTGCTTGAAATGCTGTTCACACACCTTTTCTACTACCTAATTCTTGTTCATTCTTCATGTCTAGGAAGAAAAGTAATTTACTTAGAAGAACATTCCCTTGCTGACCATAAAAAATCTACTTCCTATTCTTATGTTTCTATTATACAAGGTATTTTTCTTCATGGTATATACATTCAAATTTGAAATTTTAATTTTAATTTGTTTCTATTGGAAGATTGTAATCTGCTTGACATCAAATCATTGATTTGCCTTTTTCAACAGCACAAAGTAAAATGCATGGTAGATTCTCAAGTAATATTAAATTACATGATTAAATAATCAAATTACCAATACAGGTCATAGAAAACTAAGGTGGAAATTATCAACTGATCATAGAACATATGTGTCTCAAAATATATAATTCTCTTCTCCTAGAACATATGAATATAAAAATAATTGTTTAAGATTGTTGCTAACTTCAGTTTCTCTTAGTTTTGTCCAAATAAGTAGTGGGAGAATTTTAGAAAGTTTAAAAATATATTGATATAAATTTATAAAATAAATTTTTTAAAAGTAAAATATTCTTCCAACCAAACACATAAAGAATTTTCCACTAAAATATCCTACTCTTAATTCATTTTTTCATCTTTTTTCAAGTTGTAACCAAATGAGAACCCAGAAAAAAAATACTTAATTTATGCTCATACTAAGAAACAAATCAGGCACCAATATATGTGTAGTATTCAATTACAGTCTCCTTTAACTGCAATATTAGTGATAGAGGATATTACAATGAGAATCACATGGCTTGTTTTCCTACTTGACACAGAATAAGTTATGGTTTGAAGAATTAGAAGTAATACCATTTGTAAAAGTAAGTAGTTATCTCTAGTGCACACATTATTTGCACACATATTATTTCTTAAGTTGAACAAATGATTTTTGTCTCTATTAGTATATTTTAATATTTTGGTTTTCATAATGTAGCTTCATAATGTATAGATGTTTACTTCAGTGCACATTGCATTTAGGGAGACAAATCTTCAAAATAAAAAGTTGCAGAAATATATGAATAAGAGTGCCCTTAAGTGTATAGTAATTTCCTTAGTACTTGATCAGTTAGAGATATACTTGATAAAATCCTCATAAATCTTATAATCTTGACCATGATTAAGAGCTGACAAAGGAATTCTGCAAATATTCAAACGTAAGGTTGCTCAGTGTTCCATATTTATCTTGATCGAATTTATGTGAGTGCTTCATGCCAAAAGTAGCAGAATGTGCTTTTATTCTCAAATTCTACATTTTGGGATAAATCAGAATGTGAGAAAGTATAATCCACAGGCTATTAAATAATGTTCTGTGGGAACACAGCCATGCTCATTCATTTGTGTGTTGCCTATGACTAGTTAGGCACAACAATAGTGTTGAGTAGTAGTGACAGAGAATTTATATATGCCAAAGCCTAAAACATTTACTATCTGACTTTGAACCGAAAAATGTGCTAACCCTGATATACATCATTGGTCTTGAATACAGAAATGTTAGTCTTAACTGATTTAGGATTTTTTGTTGAAACAACACATTTTCCACAAAGAAAAAGTTACATTTCTAGATTTTGAAGAAACAAACTATATAGATTTCTCATTACACTCTATATTAATGGATCAAAAATTAACTACAATCTTATATGAATGTAAAATTGTAAATCTAATTTATCAGGGAGTTGAAGGCTCAGAAGTAATAATACTACATGAGCAATGTTAGGTGGTGATTTCGTGAATACAATTTCTCTTAAAGTTGTATAGATTTTCTATGTATCTAACTATAGTTTATCCCATACTCCAAGAGTTATACAATTAGTAGTTTTTGATAGTTGCTATAATAGCTATAGGTTAGTCTATAGCTCAGATTTTTTAAGGATCATGTTTTTTAGTTCCCTGGAAGCACTTTTATCAAGCCAAAAATACCCTTCATTCTTTCAGAGGTCTAAAAAAAATCTTGTAACTGCACTACTAACTTGATCTTTATTCAGATTTATTTTTGGTACCATTAGCCTCATTAAATATAAGAAATAGATTTATTTTTGCCCTAGGAAATTCTAATATCTGTTAGCTTATAATTTGTCTCAAAATTTTCTGGTTTTTATTTCATATATTTCTTCAAAAACATAAAATAAATTAATATCTACTTTGAATACATTGTTTAGATAACTCTTTCCAAATCCAAAAACTCTTTTAAAAAAGTTGGATTACCTAAGGCAACATTTTTTGCCAAATTACTTCCAAGACACAAGACAGGAGAACATTTTTTCAGATTCCTTTAGAAGACTTTTTTTGCCATTATTTTTCATTATTTCTTGAGCAATTTCCTATTTTTCTAGTTTCTTATACTATTTCTTTTCTACTGTCACTACTCTCTCCCTCTAAAAAATCAATACATTTAAGATTTCTGTTGTGGTAGTACTCCACTTTTAGAGCCAATTTCTCATCAGTGACCTATTGCTGCAATGATAGTCATTATAAATCACTTAAAAAATTAACGACACAAATTGCCAGGCGCAGTGGCGCACGTCTGTAATCCCAGCACTTCGGGAAAATGAGACAGGAGAATTCCAAGTTCAAAGCCAGCCTCAGCAATGGCAAGGCGCTAAGCAACTCAGTGAGACCCTGTCTCTAAATTAAACACAAAAATAGGACTGGAGATGTGGTTCAGTGGTCGAGTACCCCTGAGTTCAATCCCTGGTACTGAAAAAAAAATTTAATCATACAAATTGATGAGCATCTATATATCTCATAGAACTATGATTCAGCATTTAGGATAAGTATATCTTTTAACCTTAATTTGAATTACTAATGTTTATAGATTTTAGTATACTGGAATAACAAGTGCTCCTGGCTCCCTGTGTCACAATCTCAGTATACTAACTTTATTGCTGTGACCATAATGGTTTCAGACAAGGGTAAGAATAGAAATGCGTGCTTTCTCACATCTAGACATGTATTGCAGCTGCTGACATCCCTTTTGTTAGGCATATTACTTGGCTGAAGTCAGAGTCAAAGAGCTAGGCAATATACTTTGTCTCATTAGTGATAGAAATTTCAAAGTCATGTAACAGAGGCTATAGTAATAGGGCTATTAATTTAGTTGACATACTAGTCATCAGCTTCAATGGAAACCTGGACTCTTCCACCCAGGAAATTATTATCCTTCAACAATTACAAAATAAATACCCTGTCTTTCAGCAGTTATTTCTAGGAGAGAATAAGTCCCAGTTGCCCAGTTTCCTTTCCAACTACCGTATGGGCAGAAACCCTTACACAAATTGTCACTAAGTTCAATAGCAGAGGAAACAAACAATACTTTGAGACATAAAAATGTATAAAACATATGTTCTTTATAATACATTTAATCTTAGCTCTTTTTCGTAGTTGAGGACTTTGGGTGTCTCATCCATGTCATCTCATTGTGCTCTTTACTATATTATTTTTTTCCTGTGTATTTTCCCTTCTCTCTAATCTGTGACCTTTAGAAATGAGGCATGTCTTTTCATCTTAGAGTTTCTATTACTTAGTAGCTTGAAAGGTATACAAAACTTTGAATAAATTAAGTAAGGAATGGCCATTTTGGTTTTAATGAAGGGATATTTGAAACAACAAGTCTCTATGATTCAGTGAAAACCAAGAAAAAGTAGAGCATTTATAGCAATTTTTGGTTGGTTTGTGATGGTATCACTTTGTTTGGGTGCCCCACAGAACAGAAACTTAGATACAGAACTTACGTTCATCTGTCTTCTTAGATAATGCAGTGCCATTACTGAAGGATAAGAAAAAATGAGCAAAAAGGGGTGATTAACCTTCAAAAGATACATCACAATGTCTTGTGCGAATAAGGTGACTCATAGTCTGATCTATGGGATCACGCCCCTGAGGTATTGTGTCTGAAACTGTCTCTGAGGACTCAAAAATGGAAAGTACTTATGCACTGGATCCTATATCACATTGACCAAAGTTCAGCTTGTGGGACTTTCCTCTTTCGTGTCCTTTTAGGTTGATCTATGTTTTGACTCCACATACAGGGGATACCCTTATATGTATTCCCTTAGGGATATGTCCTTAGGACATGGAGCTTTGTGGACAGCATCCGCAGCATCACCCCAGCCTAGAGTGAGAGGTATGCCTAAGAGATAAGAGGAAGATGATCAGTGGATATGCCCTCCAAGCTAGAGCTAGAGGCAGCTAAAGTTGGGATGATCAGAATTGTGTTTACATCAGGTTATTAAATTGCAAACAAATTTATCTCTGAATGAAGTAACTTACATTCATTATTTATTAGTTCATCAAACATTCCTTGATCATCCACATTGTGCTACAAGTTATACTGGATGCCAGGAAGCTGTGTTGATTGGAAATATGTCAAAGACATTTGTTGTCCATGACCCACGTAGGAGGTGGGGACAAAGTTCCCTGACTGGGAAAGGGCTGGCTAAAAGAAATAAAATGGCAAATAACCACAGAACACAAAATAGTTTCAAAACACAGATGCAAGAGGGGCCCACAACCAGATGTTTCTGGCTTCCAACGTCTGGCTTCTGGCTTCTGGCAACTGGCAAAATAGACCCCATGTGTACTTTATTTATATCAGGGAACTTGAAAGGCCTTCCACTGAACATTCTTTACCAAGGTAGGAAGAGGGTGGAGTCTTGCAGTCAGCAGGTTGATTGGCACCTTGGCAGGTCACACCCATATCAGAGGGGCTGTGTGGCCAACAGGTCAGCCTATCTCTGGTGCTGTATGGGACTCTTGTGTGGTGGTCCACACACAGCCAATGGTCAGCTCTCTATAGACATTTGAATTTTGCCTTAAGGAGAAATTGTTTTCAAGTGTAGTAACAAGACACTTACAATCAGTGTTGAGATATATAGATGAAGAAAATACAATATACATTTTGTATGAAAAATGAGTGATTATACCTTTGAAAATGAGTATCAAGCATAGCAGCAAAATTAACATTCTGAATAAACCAGAGACATTACAAAAGTTTCAGAAAGATGGAATCAAAGGAAATATCAGTAATTGAACCAGAAGTATCAAAGATTATGTGGGCTTTGCATGATCAGGTGTTAAAAGACAATACCAAGAAAACAAAATAAAATAATATTTCATCTTTTTGCAATAAAACTTCTGACAATAAAGCAATAGCTATGAATTCTAAGTATGAACCAATACATAAGGCAAATATTGAAGTTCTGCATTATATGGATACAGCATGCATCAAGAACTATTTTATAAGATAGATGTTACATCAACAATTTTGTTTTTAATTTATTTCTAATTGGCCTGGCCTATCACCAATTTTGATAACTGCATTTATGTAACATTAATTTTGGAAGAAGAAAATTATCAAATCATCTCTACATTTGGAGAAGAGAGAAAGAAAACAGCTAAGTTATATATACACAAAGAGAAAAAGCATCAAGACTTCAAATACTTTCTCTGCAGGATGCCAATGTTAAATAGCAGAGGGACCAAAATAGATTTGGTATACAGAGGGCACAGAATTCATCTAAATCATTCAGCTGACAAACTCTGAAGAGAAAACTGAAGTGGTAAAAATCAGCCTATATATTGCACCACTGAAATGGGAGGAAACTTGATGTGGTTCTATTTCAAAGCATTTCTTACATTCCTGAATTTACTGTGTGTTTTATGGTAAACTTGACTCTCAGGTGTTTCTTTCGGCTTATCACATACAAAATATTTCAGCAGGGCTTATATATAAATTATATAATTATATAGTTATACATATATACATATTCGATAAATGTGTTTGCATACATGATAAGTCATTTGTGTGATTTCCTGACATCCCACCTTTTTTTCTCAATAAATATCTTGGTAGGATAATGAGGATAATACAAGCAATGTATCTGCAAGCTGAATAAGTTTTTCCTTTTATATATCTCTCTATGGTCAAATTGAGACCCTTCCTTATGTGAAATGCATGCAGTGTTCCCAGTTCAATTTCAGTAAATGAGATCCTATCATGTGGCTACCACATACTAGTTTAGTACAGTTTCATTTGACAGATGGTCACTGTTCAGGAACACATTTTTCCTCACTTGACAGTACCTAAGAGTCGAATTTCCTCTTATATGTTAGATTTAGCATTGGCAAGATTTTACGCATATATGAAAAAATAAACACCACAAGAAGGGCCTATCTTTTCGAGACTCAAAGCATAGTATGGTAAAATGATTAAATATATATTGACACCCTGTGTGAATGTAAATTTATTTTTATTGCTCTCTTGTGAAAAATACAAGTTGCATTATATAAGATCTATTTCAGTTATTCAAAAAGTGGTTGCTGTTCATGTCAATTTATATTTCAATGCAATATGCAGCAATAATCCAACTTGAAAACATAAATGTGATATCATGTCTTTACAAAATAAAAAATGCATTATATAAGCACAGTCATTTAGAAATTCAAGATTTGCAAATAAACATCACTATTTACTACTTGAACTTAGATGACGTATTTCCTTCTTAAGCACTTCCTCAGCTGCAAACACAAACGTTTTCCACTCCTGATTTACTACTATCTTTAGATGAAACACCCTCTACATAATAATGAAACTTTTTTTTGCATAAATATATCATAACACCCCTCACCAGATTTGCTTTACAACTGATCACAATATAAACATGCTCTAAATCTCTTCTCAATAGAGTATTTTTCCTCTACTTTTCAGTTATTATACAAAGGAAATATTTTTGTAATCTGCTCTTTGTTCTCCATGTAGTTAAGCAGGGTATTACCAATGGTTTAAGTATTGAGAATTTGAGTGCACAAAAGATTGTCAGTTCAAAGCATTTCCACTGATTAGAAGCTACAGTGTTATATCATTTACAAGACCTTCAGAAAAAAAACAGATATTTTTTTAAAAATTAAGGGGAGCAGGTTTCTTTAACTTGACTAATACTTAAATGTTTGAAAATGATGAAAATTGATGGCACATTATATGGGAAGAAGAGTAGGAGTGTGTGTTTCTCTTAATTTATGTATTCATGCATTTCTCTTTCTAGAATCTTCCAGAAAAATTAAAAAGGAAATGAGTAACAATGTCTTACAAATAATATTCTACAATCTCTAAAATATCATAATTATCAAAAATAATAACCATAATCCAGTTCATAAAAGAAAGACAATTTTGCATGATGTAACATAAGTGTTATTCTCTCTCAACTCTCAAAAGTCAACTTCCATGAATTTCTTAAATTGACTCAACGGGTTAGTAAATTGTTCTTCAGGAATTTTTGCAAGGATCAGAGTGTCTTTATGTAAAACTATACCTACACCAATACCACTAATCCTCAGAAAATTTTCTTTTTTTGAGCAATGTATCTAGGTCTCTCTCAAAATAAAATAAAATTAGAGAAAATAGTATATTACACCATGCAATATCTTGCATATTCCCCATGTTCATTAAAGTGTGAATTCCTTAGTGATTTCTGAATGCATTTAAAAAGCATATCCTACTCCATTGTCTTTTACATAATCTGCAAATTATTGCTATGATTCCTGATTGCTTTCTGTTTAATCTCATTAACTCAAAATGCTTACTCTAATGTCATCAAAATAAACAATAGTTACATACTCTAGTTCAACCTTCAGACCTTTCAAATATTTTTTAAAAATGAATATGAAATAGAATAACTAAATACAGGTACTAGAATCTAAACAAATATAATGTGCAAAAGAGAACCATACTGGGCAAGGTAAGACTAACATAAACTCGATTTTACTCCACCATTTGAAAATACTTAAAATTCTTGACAAAATGCATGAGAGTGATTTTTAAGATAATGAACATCAAACAACAAGGAACAATAATTACAAAAAGGAGATAAGTAAATAAATAAGATGTGTGTTCTATGATGACCCCAACTTAATACTGAGTATCTAGGCAATAATGCAAATAGGGGAAACGAGACAAAGTTTAGTAATATTGTTGAGCTGGAGAGACAAAGCTGGATGTTTGAGAAAGTTAGAGAAACATAGAGCACAAGTTCTGAGGATCTTCCCAGGATCTCCTTTGAACATTTAGCTGAATATTTTAATTGCCCCCTTATCTGTGGTTTCACTTTCTGAAGTTTTAGTTAACCTTAGTCAACTGTAGTCTGAAAATATTAAATGGAAAATTCTAGGACTAAATAATTCATAAGTTTTAAATAATTTTATTGCAGTGTATAGTTTAATTGTTTCATTTTATTATTAGTTATTTTAAATCTGTTAGTCAAATTTTCATCAAATGTAACCAAAATACCTGAGAAGAAAAGCGTAAAGGAAGAAAACTTCATTTTGAATTCATCTTTTCAGAGGTTTAACCACAGTTGTTTCCATTGCTTTGAGTCCAAGGTGAGGCTGCACATCATGGTTTAAAAGTACATCAAAAGAAAGCTGCTCAGCTCATGGCAGCCAAAAAGAGATAGGCAACAGGGACAAAACATAAACCCAAAGTGCATGTCCCCAATTACCTACTTCTTTCTGTCACACCCTACCTTTCTATAGATGCCACCCAATACAGTAGTTCTTTCAAATTATTATAAATTCATCAAATGGATTAATCTACCAAATGGGTTATAGCTCTCATGATCTAATCATTTCATCTCTGAACATTCCTGCATTGCCTTACACATAAACTTACAGGGGACATCTTATATCCAAACCACATGGTTCTGCCTTGAGCCTCAAAAGCTCATGTCCATCTCACAATGCAAAATGTGTCTAGTCCATCTTCAAGGGTTCTCATATTTTAACAGTGCCAGCACTGCCAAAAAGTTGAAGTCCAAAGTTTCCCCTGAGACTCAAGGCAAACTCTTGGTTCTGAGGTCTTGTAGAGATCAAAAGAAAGTTACTCATAGCTAATATATAATGGAACAGTGTAAATATTTCCATTCAAAAAGGGATCAATAGGGGCATAGAAAGAAAAAATGATACCAAAACATGACTGAAACCTAGCTTAACAAACAAGTCCTGGAGCTCCATATCTGGTATTTGGTATACATGGTGATGAAAGTGACATCCAAATGGGATGCAGTTTTTTCCCTGTGGTCTTGCCCATTGCAGCCCATATGGTCTCTCTATTATCTTATCTATGCTCAATTCCTGCAGTTTTCCTCTATAGATATTCCATGTTACTGGCATCTCTTAATCCCAGAGGTCTTCATTCCAGCTTTGGCTTTTCCTCCACAGCTTTTTCCATTGCCTTCTCATGGGTGGCATGTAGGAATTCCTACACTGCTACATTTTGCCTGACCTCCCAAGTATTCCTTTGAAATCTCATTGTAAGTCTCCATGACCTCTAACTCCAGTATCCTGCTTTCCTGCAGCACAGCACTCTGTGGATGATGCCAAGGTCTGCTGCCAGCTGAAGCAGAAGTTACTGCCCCTTGGAAAAATGCTTTCATGGCCTGTGAGTGTCTAGGTGGCTAGGCACCAGAGAACAAACCTTGTAGAAACAACTTCCTGGGTGCCTGTGTGGGAGCAGAGTGCCGCCTAGGTCTCTTCAATAAGTTTTACATGCTTCAGTCTGCAATGGCCATGGTTATGTAAATTTCTGAGATGTCCTCAAAGAATCATTCCTATTGTCTCTGTGCAAAATATTTAGCTTCTGTTAGTGGTGGTAGCATCTTTAACAACTACATGATTCTTGGATTTAATTTTACACATACTTTCCTGGAAAAACTGAAAGTGTTTTAAATCTTTCTTCCCTGCTTTATCTTCCTGATTCCTATAGTAAACCCGGCTAAAATATGTAAGAAATACCATGGATGCTGTGCTGCCTTGAAATTTCCACTTTCAGATTAATTAGTCCATTATCTTTAAAAGCAGCATCACAGAAAGCCTCAAGACATGAAAAAAAAATGTAAAGTTCTTTGCCAAAACAGCACAAACGGACTTGAGTCAAATTTACAGTAGATCACTTGTTACCCTCATAAATTTATAAGCATAGTCTTTACTACCTGCATTCCTATTGCCCCTCTGGTCTCCTAAGCTACCTCGAAAATCTCCCATTGAGCTCTGCTTACAACATTAGAGAGCTTATCCATCCTGTATCTTCAAACTTTTCCAAATTTCTCCCCCAAACCAATTCCAAGGGCTTCTGAATCACATGGAGAGTTTAGTCATAACAATCTGTTAGTCACTGTGGCCACATACCTGGCAAGATCAACTTAGCAGAGAAATAATTGTTTTGTGCTCATGGTTTCTGAGGTTCAACCGATATTCCATCAGCTCCACCCAGTACAGTTGTCCTTTCACATCTTTAATCTATTAAGTGATTTAAATCATTGATTAGGTTATAATTTTTATAGTCTAATCATTTCACCTCTGAACAATCCTCTATTTTCCTGTATATAAACTTTTGGGGTATACCTAATATCCATATCATAATAATCTTTTACTGTGTCTAGCTTATAAATTAAATTTTGTCATAAGTATATATTATAGTATATATGGGTTTATTTTTCTTTTTATGATTTTAAGCATCATGGAACAGTGGAATAATTGGTCCATTGATAAGAGAGGTCAAATGGGATAGGTGATGTGGTCATGCTTAGCATGAGTGAGGCCCTGATTTTGATCCTTAGCACTATATACCTACACTCCCCCCCCCACACACACACACACAAAGGAGACTGCACTCATCAGAACTTGTGTTTGAGGGAATCAACTACAGCTGCTAAAAGATCTACTCAAAATAATGAAAGGAAGCTATGTCCCAAAGTCACACAAGTCTGGTAATATTTCCTAATCTCACTCTTCAGAATGAAAAATCCTATAATTAATAGACTATCAGGTAAGATCCATATGAGGATTATTTCTTCAGTAGTGACAAAAATTAGTCTAAAACTAAGTGAGTCTTGATTCCACTAAATAAAATTACTGAATCTGCATGTGAGAGAGGGAATAAGCCCCAAAATGAAAGCTATCAATTAATTGAAACCTACCTAGAATTATCAGCAGATAGAATTGGTAGACAATGAGATCAACACAGTTATTACAACTCCATTACATGTATTCAAGAAGCTAGATGAGACAATGAACATGTTAAGCAAAGACATGACAGATATTAAAAGCATCTTTAGATGAAACTGTAAAACCTGAAATTTTAAAAATGCACTGCATAGGTTAAACACATTATAGACATCGTAGGGGGAAATCATGTTTAAAGACAGAAAAACTGTCTAAAACAAAAGTCCTAGAAAAGAAAAACAGGTGCTGGTATGTCATAAGAAACTTTAAATATTCCCAAAGAAGAAAACTTATGGAGAATAGAAAAATAAATTAATTAAACTTTAAAAAATCATGTAGTTTGAGATATTAGGGATGATTTAAGAAATCACAGATTTGTTGGAAAAAGGAAGCATAGAATTCTAAGGGTTAAACAAATCTCCAGTTCAAAAAAAAAAAAAATCTGCACAAAGGCAGATCACAATGAAATTACTTAAAACCAATGATAAAGAGAAAAATTTTAAAAAGACCCAGGGGAGGGGGAATACAGATTCAGATTCAAGTAAAAAAAATGCTATAGATATAAAGAAAAAGACATAGAAATCATGTGAATATTACAAGAGTAATTGCATGCAAATATTCAATATGCTGTTAGAGTTTAGGATCAAGGTTAATATATGAAAACATTATTTGGTGGTAGTTTATGTGTCAATTTACTCTTAGGGATACATTTTTATATGAAGATTTATTTCACTTAAAAATCATTTGTATTTGAAAAATTTAGCCTTTTGTTTGGTTGGTTTTTGTTTAGGTAAAATATTTTTGAGAATAGCTTCCTAGTTAGTGCTAGAACAAAACAAAAAAGCTCATATTACTAGGTACTAGAGTGAAAATAACTTTATATGCATGTGGTGATGTAATATGTGATTTGGGATTGAAAAATGAGAAATTAACAAAAGAATGGCAATATAAGGTAGTCTAGAAATTTAGGTCTTTGCTGATCTGGATTAATCTAATAGTACTTATTAGAATATAAAAATGGTCATACATTAAGATATTCTGTGAGCAATGCTTTCTGAATATTTTTAGTTTATATCTGTGGAGGGACTTTCAGTGATAGTGGGATCAGCAATTACTCTTTGATAGCCACCTAAATATTCAATGTACTCCCTATCAAAATCTCAATAATTTTTTTAATGAATAGAAAATGAATTCTGGAATTTTTATGAAATCTTAAGGGATCCTCAATAGAAAAGAAGAAGGAGAAGGAAAAGGAAAAGGAGAAAAAGAAAGAAAAAGAATAAAGATGACTTATCTTACTTTCTGATTTCAAACCTGGTTACAAAACTAGGTTAATCAAAACAATGCAACTCTGATATAAATTTAGGTATATAAACCTATGGAATAACAGAGAAATCCCAGAAATAAAACCTTTGCATATATGGCCAAATCATTTCAACAAGGTACCAGGAGCATTCAATAAGGAAAAGAGAGTTGTTTTTTGTTCATTTGTTTATTTGTTTGTTGTTTATTTTTTTTTAACAGATTGTGTTGAAAAAACTTGATATCCACAAGAAGAATGAAATTGAGTAGCTACTGTTGTAGCTCAGTAGTAGAGCATGTGCTTAACATGCATTAGGTCTTGGGTGCAAGGCCCTGGATTCAATCCCCAGGACTCAAAAATTAATAAATAAAAATAGAATCAATTTGGGTCTTTATTCCATGCAAAAAATTAAATTCCAATGGATCAAACCCTAAAAGTAAGAACTAAAATTATAAAATTACAAGAAGACAAAGGAAATGTCTTTATAATCTTGGAATTGGAATGGATGTCATAGATATAATGCCCAAACCACAGGCAACCAAAGGAAAAACAGATAAATTGACCACATCAAAATTTAAAACTTCTGTGCATCAAGGACTCAATCAATACAGAGTGTAAAATTAATCTTCAAAAAGATATAAAATATTTGCGAATCATATATCCAAAAAGGCTTTATATTCAGAATATATAAGGAATGCCTGCAAGTCAAAAATATAAAAAATAACTCAAATCAAAACTAAGCAAAGGAGTTTAACAAATATTCTCCCAAAGGAAACTATATATATATATGTACACATATATATGTGACATACATGTATATAAAGTCTATGCAATAAAAAATGAATAGGTATTTAAAGCTGAGTTTCTATTTTCTACAAAAATCACTGTATTAATCATAGCCTTACCCATTACTAAGGCATCTGTGTTCACTTAGGTCAAAATATTTTAATAAAATTTGTCATTTAGAACTATGATCTTTTCTGGCATATGTTCCAATAAAATGTACACAGGCATATGCACGCACACACACACACACACAATACCTATGTGCATATATTTTCATTGAAATGTGATGTGTTTAAGTTTATACACAGACACAATGTATATTACATTAAATGTACATTAAAATATAACAGCAGTTTGCTGAATCATTATTTATAAAAAAAGCTAAGTGTAAGGAGTTATTTAACAATCAGTTTGGTTTTGGAATAAAGTATATCTCATTCCCTCTTTAGTTAACCTTAATATTTATTAAGTAACTATTATAAACCAGTCATTGTGCCACAAACAATACATGCATCATTTTGTTTGATTATAAGTTATTTGCATTATCCTAATTTTTTTTTGGATTTGGAAATGGATGGTTGGAGAACTTAAATAACTTTTCAAAGTTTATACAACATAAAAGAAAGAGAATAAGAATTCATATACAGGTTTGTCTTTCTTGTGGCCATTACCATCAACCAATATACTGAGCTAACTCATTATTTTTCTCTTTAATTAGTTAGAAGTACTCTGAATAGATCAAAGGTGCATCTAGAAAGCAGACTCAGAAGGATAACAGAGCAGGAAATAAGAACTGAGTGAAAGAATTTGAAAACTCAATAACTAGTTATCTCAAATCTATGCTGCAAATGGGCACATGTAGTTTTCCTGAACCACTGTGAGTTAATATACTGTTCTAATTGAAGAGGAAAATTCCATTTAAAATGGATCATCATTAAAATACAAAACTTTATTACAATATGGCAAATTATGAGATCTCTTGGCCACAAATATGAAGAAAATAAGATATTAGGTCTTTATTCAGGACAGAATGTGCAATTAATGGCCAGAGCTTGTTGGGTTTCCTTTTAATTCATCTTTTTTCATATAACTTTTTATTTTTAATGATGTACTTATGTTGTGTTTAAATTTGATTATGTCATTACTCAAAAAATTTTGAGAGAATACAAAATTCAAATTTCATGATCTGTTAAGTTATATTTGAAATTTCTCAATGCTTTTCTTTTTTGTTTCATTTATTTATTTATTTTGTGTAAGTATTTTTTGTTGTAGATGGACACAATATCTTTATTTTATTTATTTATTTTTATGTGGTACTGAAAATTGAACCCAGTGCCTCACACATGCAAGGCAAGCACTCCATCACTGAGCCACAAGCCCAGCCCTCATTTATTTTTTAACATATAATTGATTTCAAAAAATTTTTGGAACCATCTTTAATAAATAATGAGAATCAGTTGGCTAAAATCATCTATATCCATGGTACTCAAAGTGTGGTCCAGCATCAGCCACATCCAGGAGGTAGGTAGAAATGCAGAATCTTGGCTTTATTCAACACCTATGAATGTTTTAAAAATCTCAATACCCACACTGTTCACCAGATCAATTATTTTAGAATTCTCAGGGTGTGGGACTAAGAAATAAGCATATACAGATGAGTACAGAATTGCTTATTTGGGTCCTATTACTTCCAGCAAGAATCTCTGTGCCTCTTACAAAGCAGTTAAAAACTCTAGTCCAACAAAATAGAGGTACTTCTGGACATTGTACAATTTTTATGTTTCTAATCATTTGTTATTGTATTTAAATGAAATAGGTCTAAAAATCCCCTTCTCCTGAAGGATAAAAATTATCTACAGCACATAAGTGAGGGAGTTTTAATTTATTGTTATACATTAACATTCAAGCTTATGTTGTTACAGTGCTATTACTAGATATAATTTATTGAATTATATATTCCATACCTGTAGCCAGCAATGATATTTCATTTTAATCCCTAGGAAAATCTGTGACATAAAAGCCAAGAATTGATATAAAAATCAAGATTCAGAAGGTTTGTTGTTTTTAGTTTGTCAATAACCTGCCCTGATTTTTGTAACTAGTGTTACTATATAGATGGTTACCAAATCCAAATCCATCATACTCCTAAGCCCCCAATCTTTGCATACTATAATACTACTTTTATCACATTAAATGTAACTGGTCCAAACATAGCTATGCAGAGAATGACATTGGCAAAATTGATTTTTAAAAATGACTCAACTATATGCTATTTCTAAAAACTTACTTCAAGTATAATGATATAGGAAAAAAGTGAATATTTATATCATGCAGATATTAATCAAAAGAATTGAAGAGTGACTATATTTGATTCAGATACAGTAGTTTTCAAAGCCAAGGAAATTATCTGAGACATGTACAGATACTATGAAATAATAAAATTTTCAATTCACTCAGATAACACAGCAATCCTAAATGTGTATGCCAGCCAGCAAGCAACAGAGCTGCATAATTATCTACAACATATACTGATAGAATCAAAAGGAGAACTAGACAAATCCTGAGCTATATCTAGCTCTCTCTCAACAACGATTAGAACAACTTTGCAGAAAATCAACAAAGATACGAAGATACCACTAAGTTATATAATGTAAATGACATTTACAGAATACCTCCATGCAACAACAGTGGGATATGTATACTTTTGAGCATCCAGGAGACATGCATTTCTAAAATGACAAATTAATAAAAATGGAAAACAAACTAGTGAATGTTCCTGATATGAGGGTGAGGCAATGATTGCACAACATAAGGAAACCTGTGGTTTTTAATGTCATGGGCATACAAAGTGTATCATATTCAATCTCCTTTTGTGATGCACTATAATTTTGCAAGTTGTTACTTTTTGAGGGAAACAGTGTAAAGAATAGGTGAAATTTTACTGTATTTTTTCTTATAATTGCATTTTTGAATCAACAATTTTAAAAACTACGTTACAAAAAGTATGAATCAAAAATTTGGGCAACGGAAGTTTTTTAAAAAGTGCTATTGATTCTATTTTTATAGAGGTAGAAGTTTGAAGGAATAGATGTATTTGTTTTAACTTCTACATTGTGTTGAATGTTAAGGAGCATATAACATTGAATTAAATTTTATTTGATCCATTTCTAATGAAGTATGCTTAAGTAAACAACTTGAGAATTTACCACTAAAGCAGTGCTTTTATTCTCACTTTCAAAATTACCTTCAAGTTAGGAGCTTTGCTAAGAACAAACATCCAGAGACGAATCATCAATCATCTTCTAACTTAGATAAATTGGTTAAAATCAGAGAAAAATGTCTTAAATTTCAGCTTTAGGAATACATTCTTCCAAGTATAATGCTGAGTAATTTTCAAGCTTACTCTTTAAGGAGGTTTGATTTGCACCTAAAAGCTTTGAAAAGCCCATCTTGATCATTACATGTTCACTGTGTTTAGTATAATTGTCCTAGAAACATTTCCTTTTCTCTTCATTTGAGCAATATGTGCTGCCAGCATCTTTCAGCACTCTCAAGAGTTACATTTCCATAAAAGTACTGAGCTCTGAATTCGGAATTCAGGTACACAACTGGCCACAAAGACAATGAACTGGAATATCTGTATCAGTCACACATTGAGGTCTTCCACAGTGCAAACACTTAGCTAGCTGTCAGGTAAAATAAGTGCCTCAAGTATGTGACTAAATTTAGATATGATCACCTTCAATTTTTGTTACAAATGGTGCCAATAATAGCACCTCATCAAGTATTTTACACAGTAAGGTCTATCTGACTGATTTCCTTGGCTCTAATTCCTCACCTTTCTCACCCCGTCTTCTACTTACACTCCCATCTCTACTGAAAATATCAAAATCACCCCAAACCAATTCAAAATGACAATTGCCACCAAAGAAACAAATAGCTAATAAGGAGTGAAAGAGTGAAGAGTGAAACTGAATTCAACATACTATGTGCTTTCATCCAATGCAAAAATTCATAGATATTCATATTTCCAAAATTAAAATTTTCTGTTGTTCATATGTCCAAGAGATTATAATCTGTCCCTAAAAAGTAAAGTGCATTAACATTTTGTGAATGCTTTTCCTGATTGCATATCTCACTTGTTTTTGTTCCTCTGTCCATTTTAAGGGATCAAACTGCAAACCTTAATTATAAAAATCAAAACAAAACAAAAAATTAGCGATTTCTGTGGTGGAACTGCAGTCTCTCGGCATATTTTTCCCCTAAGTGACATGAATTTTGTGCCAAATCCTAGATAATTGACAGATTTATGCATGTGCATAGCTGCTGGCTTCGTGCCTTTTCTCTCCTGCAAGGAAGTGCTTCTAAAATGTCTTAAGGCTCAGCTAGAAGCTTTAGCACATTTTTTTTTTTTTTTTTTTTTTTGAGCAGGAAGTTGGACTCATTGTAGTCCTAAAAGAAGCCTGCTGGTGAATGAAGTCATAATGCTGTGGAAGTGAGGCCAATGTAGGTTTAAAAAGACTAAAAGTGTTGCTGCTTTGTGGCTGGCAAGCCGTAAGTCATAAATGCATTGCTTAAAAACAAAGAAATAAACAATTCAACACACATCAAGCAAAGATATAAGCCTGATACTTCTAGAAACTATTCTGATTCAGTTTGCTTGCTTTCTGGATCTCATAGAAAAGTTAATGCTTTTTACTCTATTTTACTTAGGTAAAACAAAGGAGGTGGAGTGAACTAAATGAATAATATCTTACCAGCCTTACATAAAAAAAAAAAATCCAATGAGAGCAATATAGTAGTTTACATTCATTGTTCAGACGAGGCAGATTCAATTTGATTTTTACCTACACTCCATTTCAATATCAATACCTTGAAAAAACATACCAGAGGGCTTAGCTGTCAATCTTTACTAAGATAACCACATTTATTTTAATGATTTGACTCTAGTATTTGCATAATTTATATATGTTGTTTTATTTTACTTTAAGTTTTTTGACTACCTATAATATGAGCAATATTTTAGTCTCTTAAAAGGACAAATGAAGAAATTTCCTCTTAAAAGGGAAATAAAGAAAGAGTAAATGTTCAGGGAAGAATAATTAAATTTAAATGTGAATTTATGAAGTTTTTCCCCCATTGTGCTAATTACTAAAGTAGATAGAAAAAAAAGTAAGACATTGACACTCTTATTAAAAAGCTTACAATCTAATAGAAGAGACTGAAAATGAGACAATTTTGAAGCAGGTATGCATGAAAATAAAGTCACTGGTAAGTAAAATACCATATAATTTCAATACATAATACACTATAGTTCAAGAAGGGAGAGTTTAATTTTGGCTAAGGGAGCTATTAGTGTAATTTATTGTGTCAAATGCTGAAACATGGTAGAAATAAGTCATTGAATGAGATAGCATTACAGGGGAACATATGAATAGGGACATGGAGAGGAGTTTCAAGCATACACAGAATTATGACCCAAATTTAGCTAGAGAGTCAGGTATATATTGTGAAGTGGTAGGAGAATTTACAGGGGTTGTATTAGAGAATTGTTTAAATTCCTGGCAAAGGATCCATATGTTGACTGATGGAAACATTTCTGTCATCCAGCTCCCATAAAGCTATAAGGCAAATTATTTCACAACTAGACTACATTGCAATAGTACAACTGAAAAAAAAAGTGTACTGTGTAAAACTGTGTCACATGGAAGTGCTGAATTTATTTTAAATTTTACAATTCCAACCTAATGAATTCAAGTTCACAAATTCAGAAAACAGTGCCTTATAACTTTTGAAATTTGAAAAAAAAATGTGACATTTTTCACATCTCTTTTTCACTTAGTTACATTGGGTACAGATTTCTTCTGGAGTTAACTCACAGTCAGCATGGTTAAAATGTCAAATTTTAATGTAAACCAAATATATGAAAAGAAAAAAATGAACCAATTTAATTGGATAATTCAGTCTTAGCCCTGCCCTTCAAACATTTCCCCCAGGACATAAATTTCACTTTGCTACTCTTGTTGTTCAAATTATTATGTCTTCTCAGGAAGCTCCCTGGGTGTCTAGCCAAAGGGAGACCAGAGACTGCTAGCAGCTAGCCAAAGGGGAACCCACACTCAGGGTAAGAGTCACAGCAGAGAACACAGCAAAAAGCGGGCCCCCCAAGTGAGGCCTGGGTCCTCCCAGTTCCGCTCCAGAGTTCCTGCAGCCTGGCAGGAGCCGCAGAGGGCCCAAATCTGCCCTCAGGAAACTCCACATGTGTCCAGCCAAGGATTGACCAAAGACTGATAGCTACCAGCCACTGCGGAATGCACACCCAGGGTAAGAGTCGCCCCCAGACACCCCAGCATGAGACAGTGCCACCAAAGTGAGGCCTGGGCCAGCCCCAGCTCCGCTCCAGAGTTCCTGGGGTCAGGTGAGAGAGAAGGTCCAAAACCGCCCTCAGGGAATGCCAGGGGTGCCCAGCTGAACACAGACCAGAGCCTGCTAGCATCCAGCCCCAGGGAAGCTCACACCCAAGGTAAGGGTTGCCCACAAACTCTCCTGCTTGTGACCCTGCCTAAGTGAGACCTGAGCCCGCCCCTAGTTCTGCTCCAGAGTCCTTGCTCACCAGCAGGAGTGTAAGAGAGGGGCAAAACAGCCCTCAGGGACCACCATAGGAGCCCAGCCAATGCCATTCCCACTGCATTCTAAAGGTACGTCCACTACCTCCACCACCAACTTTAGTGACAGTAATACCCATCTGGGGACACTGGGAGAACAGAAGTAGCTCCAAGGTGAGACACAGGTAATCTGGAGTGTCAATACAAGATTATAGGATAGAAGCCGCAATACCTCAGATTGGTATTTCAAGAAAGGAAGATACACAATCAACATGAAAAAACAAGGGAAGAAAGTGCCCCAAATAAACCTGGATACCACTGTAACAGAATCCAT
>PVHX01000334.1:0-10553 GCA_004024805.1 Geosciurus inauris | reverse complement strand
GTGTCAGAGAAAGAATTCACAATGTACATAATTAAAGTGATCAGCGAAACTAAAGAATGACATAAGTGAACAATTACAGGCAAAAATTGATCAATCCAACAAAGAAATAGGAGAGCAAATAAAAGCAACCATCAATCATTCTAACAAAGAGATAAGAGAGCAATTACAAGTAGCAAAAGATTACTTTAAGGAAGAGCTAGAGATCATGAAAAAAAACCAATCAGAAATTCTTGAAATGAAGGAAACAATAAACCAAATAAAAAACTCAATAGAAAGCATCACCAGCAGACTAAATCACCTGGAAGACAGAACCTTGAATAGTGAAGACAAGATATACAATCTTGAAAATAAATTTGACCATACAGTGAAGATGGTAAAAAATCATGATCAGAACATACGAGAAATATGGGACGGCATTAAAAGACCAAATCTAAGATTTATTGGGATAGAAGAAGGTGCAGAATTTCAAACCAAAGGAATGCAAAATCTCTTCAATGAAATAATATCATAAAATTTCCCAAGTATGAAAAATGAAATGGAAAATCAAATACAAGATGCTTACAGGACACCAAACATACAAAATTTCAACAGATCTACACCAAGGCACGTTATAATGAAAATGCCCAGCATACAGAATAAGGATAGAATTTTAAAGGCCACAAGATAGAAGAATCAGATTACATATAAAGGGAGACCAATTTGGATCTCTAGCAGATTTTTCAACCCAGACACTAAAAGCCAGGGGATCATGGAACAACATATTCCAAGCTCTAAAAGAAAATGGATGTCAACCAAGAATCAATCCTATATCCAGCAAAACTGAGCTTCAGATTTGATGATGAAATAAAAACCTTCCATGATAAACAAAAGTTAAAAGAATTTACAGCAAGAAAACCTGCACTACACAGTATTCTTGGCAAAATACTCCATGAAGAGGAAATCATAACCAACAATGAAAATATACAAAGAGAGGGACTACACTAAAGGAAAGACCATTCAAAAGAGAAAACAGCTCAAGGTAAAAACCAAAAATAAACAAAAATGACCGAGATTACAAATCATATTTCAATAATAACCCTGAATGTAAATGGCCTACATGCACCAATTAAAAGACATAGACTGACAGACTGGATTAAAAAAAGACCCAACAATATGCTGTCTTCAAGAGACTCATCTCACAGGAAAAGGCATCCACAGACTGAAAGTGAAAGGGTGGGAAAAAACATATCACTCACATGGACCCCACAAACAAGCAGTAGTTCTAATCCTCATATCAAATAAAGTGGACTTCAAAACAAAGATGGTGAAAATAGATAAAGGTCATTTCATACTTCTTAAGGGAATTATACATCAACAAGACATAACAATCATAAATATGTATGCCCCAAATAATGGGGCTTCTATATATACCAAACAAATACTTCTCAAATACAAGAATCAAATAGACCACAACACAATAATACTTGGAGACTTTAACACAGCTCTCTCACCATTGGATAGATCTTCCAAACAAAAACTTAATAAAGAAACCATAGATCTCAATGAAACTATCAATAATTTAGACTTAACAGACATACATAGAATGTACCGTCCATCAATGGGAGAATACACTTTTTTCTCAGCAGCACATGGATCCTTTTCCAAAATAGATCACATGTTATGTCACAAAGCCAGTCTTAGCAAACACAAAAATATAGAGATACTACCCTGCATCTTATCTGACCACAATGGAATAAAATTACAAATCAATGACAGATTAAAAAAAGCAAAACTACTCCAATACCTGGAAACTAAATAATATGCTATTGAATTATGCATGGATAACAGAATTTATCAGGGAAGAGATAAAAAAAATTCTTAGAGGCAAATGAAAACTCTGATACAACATATCAAAATCTCTGGGATACCATGAAGGCAGTGCTAAGAGGAAAGTTCATTGCACTAAACTTATTCATTAGAAGAAGTAAAAGTCAACAGATTAATGAATTGACTCTTCGTCTCAAAGCCTTAGAAAAGAAAGAACAAATTAACACCCAAAGAAGTAGAAGAGAGGAAATAATCAAAATTAGGGCTGAAATCAATGAAATAGAAACAAAAGCAACAATACAAAAAAATTGACAAAACAAAAAGCTGGTACTTTGAAAAAATAAACAAAATTGACAAACGCTTAGCCACCCTAACAAAAAGGAGGGAGAGACCTCAAATTACTAAAATTCGTGATGAAAAAGGAAATATCATGACAGACACTACTGAAATAGAGAAAATAATTAGAAACTATTTTGAAAATTTATACTCCAGTAAAATAGAAAATCCTGAAGACACCGACAAATTTCTAGAGGTATACGACCTACCCAAACTGAACCAAGAGGACATACACAACTTAAACAGATCAATTTTAAGTAAGGAAATGGAAGATGTCATCAAGAGCCTGTCAACCAAGAAAAGCCCAGGTCCAGACAGATTCTCAGCCAACATCTACAAGACCATCAAAGAAGAATTAATACCAATACTCCTCAAACTATTTCATGAAATAGAAAAGGAGAGAACCATTCCAAACTCATTCTATGAGGCAAGTATCACCTTGATTCCAAAACCAGACAGAGACACATCAAAGAAAGAAAATTTCTGAACAGTATCCCTGATGAAGATAGATGCAAAAATTATCAATAAAATTCTGGCAAATTGCATACAAAAACATATCAAAAAAATAGTGCACCATGATCAAGTGGGGTTTATTCCAGGGATGCAAGGTTGATTCAACATATAGAAATCAATAAACGTAATACATCACATCAATAGATTTAAAGATAGAGTGATATGATTTTATCAATTGATGCAGAGAAAGCATTTGACAAAATGAAGCACCCTTTTATATTCAAAATGCTACAAAAACTTGGAATATTAGGAACATACCTCAACTTTGCAAAAGCTATCTTTGTTAAACCCAAGGCCAACATCATCCTAAATGGACAAAAATTGGAAGCATTCCTTCTAAAAATGGGAACAAGACAGGGATGCCCTCTTTCACCACTGCTATTCAACATACTCCTTGAAACACCAGCCAGAGCAATTAGACAGATGAAAGAAATTAAAGGGATACAAATCAAAAAAGAAGAACTCAAACTATCATTATTTGCAGATAACATGATTCTATATTTAGAGGATCCAAAAAATTCTACCGGAAAACTTTTAGAACTAATAAATGAATTCATCAAAGTAGCGGGATATAAAGTCAACACCCATAAATCAATTGCATTTCTATACTTCAGTGATGAACCTTTGAAAGAGAAATTAGGAAAACTATCCCATTCACAATAGCCTCAAAAAAAAAATAAAATACTTGGGAATCAACTTAACAAAAGAGCTGAAAGACCTCTACAATGAAAACTACAAGACACTGAAGAGAGAAATTGAAGAAGACGTTAGAAGATGGAAAAATCTCCCATGCTTCCGGATAGGCAGAATCAATATTGTCAAAATGGCCATACTACCCAAAGCACTACATAGATTCAATGTGATTCCAATTAAAATCCCAACATCATTCCTTATAGAAATAGAAAAGGCAATCATGAAATTCATTTGGAAGAATAAGAGACCCAGAATAGCCAAAGCAATCCTTAGCAAGAAGAGTGAAGCAGGAGACAGCAAAATACCAGACCTTAAATTACTCTACAAAGCTATAGTAACAAAGACAGCATGGTACTGGCACCAAAATAGACATGTAGACCAATGGTATAGAATAGAAGACACAGAGACGAACCCACTTATATGCAGTTACCTTATACTAGACAAAGGAGCCAAACACATACACTGGAGAAAAGACGGCATCTTCAACAAATGGTGCAGGGAAAACTGGAAATCTATATGCAGTAAAATGAAACTAAACCCCTATCTCTCACCATGCACAAAATTCAACTCAAAGTGGATCAAGGACCTGGGAATCAGACCAGAGACCCAACTCCTAATAGAAGAAAAAATAAGCCTGATTCTTCATCATGTCGGATTAGGACCTTACTTCCTTAACAAGACTCCTATAGCACAAGAAGTAAAATGAAGAATCAATAAATTGGATGAATTCAAACTAAAAAGCTTCTTCTCAGCAAAATAAATAATCAATGAAGTGAACAGAGAGCTGACATTCTGGGAACAAATCTTTGCCACACACACATCCAATAGAGCACTAATCTCTAGGATATATAAAAGACTCAAAACATTAACACCAAAAAAATAAACAACCCAATCAATAAATGGGCCAAGGAGCTGAACAGAAACTTCACAGAAGAAGGTATACAATCCATCAACAGACATATGAAAAAATGTTCAACATCTCTAGCAATCAGAGAAATGCAAATCAAAACTTCCCTAAGATTTCCTCTCACACCAGTCAGAATGGCAATTATCAAGAATACAAAGAACAATAAGTGTTAGTGGGGTTGTGGGGAAAAAGACATGTTCATACATTGCTGGTGGAACTGCAAATTGGTACAACCAATCTGGAAAGCAGTATGGAGATTCCTTAGAAAACTTGGAATGGAATCTCCATTTGAGCCTGCTATCCCACTCCTCAGTCTATACCCAGAAGACTTAAATATAGCATACTACACTGATGCAGCCACTTCAATGTTTATAGCAGCTCAATTCACAATAGCTAGACTGTGGAACTAACCTAGATGCTCTTCGATAGATGAATGGATGAAGAAACTGTGGTATATATATATACACAATGGAATATTAATCAGCAATAAGACAGGATAAAATTACAGCATTTGCAGGTAAATGGATGGAGTTGGAGAATATCATGCTAAGTGAAGTAAGCCAATCTCAGAAAACCAAATGCCGAATGTACTCATTGATAAGTGGATGCTGATCCATAATGTGGGGAAGGACATGGGAACAATGGGAGAACTCTGTTCACGGGAGTGGAAGGTGGGAGGGGGCATGGAGAGAGTAAAGGGAGTATAATGGCCATCATAGCCCTAGTTTTATGTATGACTGCATGTATGTTGTGATTCTATATCACTTACTACCCGAGAAATGAAATGTTATCCTCCATCTGTGTACAATGAGTCAAATTGCTCTCTGATATGATGTAAATCTAAATAGAACAAATAAATAAATTAAATATGGAAAAAATAAATAAATAAAATTGTATCTGATAGTAAAAAATTTAAATAAATAAATAAATAAATAAATAAATAAAATTTAAATAAATAAATAAATAAATAAATAAATACTTTAAACATGTTTCCATGTTTAAAGTATGGATGACTACAATATTCCAAAAGATGTAACAAAAAAATAAGAACTATATAAATTACATCTGAAAACTTTAGCACTGGGATGACCCAAATGGAGAACATTTGGATTCAAAATTTAATTAAAGAATAAACAACTTGAAGTATACTCTAAATGAATTGATTGAAACAATTAATGTAGTTTTTAAAAAGTTCATTCACATCTTTTCCATACTATTGATCTTGGATATCTTCATTGGCTAGCGGATATTTTTTTCAGATTGATAAATGGGAGAGTATACCATAACAGAGGGCAGGTGGAAGGATACCAGAAACTTGGGACTTTCTTAATGAACATTGTAAATTCAGTTGTATGTTTGATCCACAATAATGGTATTGCTCTTAATATTATTAGATTCTAATTCTAAAATATTACTCCACAATCACATTAATATATTCCAAATTCATCAGTGAGCCATAAACTTTTGTATTATTAATAGATAACAAAAATATTACAAATATGTGTCAAAACATTTTGTCCAATATCAAGGCCAACAATATTAGAGAAAAATAATTTTGTTTTTCTATCCAAGGCAAGAGTTTAATAAAATTTGTTATATGTGACATATATTTTTTCCTTATAAAATAGTCACTAACATTGGGTCACATTGTAGGTCACAAAGTGTGATTTAACCCCAAGCTATTCATCTATTGCACAAAAGTTTTTTTTTATATATAAAATAATCTGTAACACAGTTCACACAGTAAGTTAGAAACTGCAATTTACCCAAGGCTGTCCGTCTATTCACACATTTGTAGAAAAATCACTATGACAATATGTAATGCACATAAGTATGGAGAAGTGATTAAAGCATAAATTTTCATTTTTATTTTCTTTCTCCTTTATGAGCTCTACCAACAGACACTGAGATTTTACCTTTTGATTATTTAAATAATTGAATGTTTCTGATCTTCCTGACTACTCACATCACCCTAGTTTCTATCACTTATAGTAATAATCTAATTTCAGTGTTCTCATACTGAAAATTTATCTCAAAGGTAGAACTTACACAAAGTATCAAAATCTTTGCTTCCTATGTAAAAAATGATGTAAAGAAAAACCTGAGAAAATCTAATTTCATAGTAATTGTTCACCAGTTTTCCAAATCTGGCTGCCTATTTCCAGTTCCCCCTTATATAAGCATGCTCATATATACAAACATGCTCTTCTGTAAACATTTTTTGTATTTCAGTCACTAAAATTTTGTTGTTTTATTCTTTTTACACAATGGAATATTAATCAGCAATAAGACAGGATAAAATTACAGCATTTGCCGGTAAATGGATGGAGTTGGAGAATATCATTTTTACACATGTCCCTTTATTATCACTCCATGAATTATTTTGGCAAACTTCTGCTGTAACACTCCTGTTTGTCCCCAGATCCTTATATAACTTTGCATTATAGCACTTGTTACTTTTTCTATATTTCATTTACTTGTTTCTCTCCACATTTATACTATAAACTACTAAGTGCATAAAGCCATCTTTATCTTTGTATCCCAAAAACCAAGGACAATACATTGTGATTGAATAAGTTATTGACACTATTTGTAGAAGGAAAGAATAACACCTTCCAGAATCACCCAGTCAGATCATATAAATCATACTTGTATTTTTCTAACACTGGTGACTTCTTCTATTATAGAAAATGTTTATAAAATAATAAAATTTTATTGGTTAAGTGCGTGTGTGCTTCCTACTGGACAATGATCTTTCATAAAATTATTGTCTCCTTTATCTATTTTACACAGTACGTGGATGGGTGCTTCACTCTAAACAGTGGTATTCATTGGTTATTGAATGATTGTTCAAGTTCTCTACTATAGCAAGACCAGTTATAAAGAGAATTCTTCTGACATTTGCTTAACTGATTATCATATATCACACAATGCTTTCTTCTTGGTTTGTATAAATGGAAGTTTGAGTTGGACATCTTTTGTTTGCACACTTTTCATTACATAATCTTAAGTTGATTGATTTACTTACATGACCTGCATGTTTATCTGACTCCCTACTTTCAGTAATATGGATCATTATGTTCATGATTCTATAGAACAATTATAAATTTTTTCCAAACACAGTATAATCATATACCAAAAACAATCACTAGATTATAAAATGGGCAATAATTAGGAAAAATATAATATTCATAAATATATAACTGTATCTATACTTACATTCTCAAATTCTGGCTTTGACTTTTTGTACAGTTTTGTACTTGTGACAAATCATTCTTCTGTCCCTCACTCTGTTCAACTATAGTCAGATACTCATAGTACCTAAATTCTGTGAAAAGCATAGTTCAACTCATATAAAAGGAACTCACAAACTTTCTTCAGAGGTATAAAATACTACTGAATATAAGCCATAATTAATTAGGCTGGTCAAATCAACATATTATGGGATTTGATTGATTTTAATTATGCCTTATGGGAGGATGTTTGGTTTTATTTATTTTTTTAATTTTGAAGTGCATTTTGCCTTTTATTTTCAATTGCAATGTTAAATTTGCATACATATCACAGTATATCATATGAGATTCATCCTGGCTTCCTCATATTTACATAATATATTTTATTTTTTTTATTTATTCAACTTAGGTATTCATGAAAGTTGAATGCATTTTGATTCATTGTGCACAAATGGAGCACACCTTTTCATTTCTCTGGTTGTACATGTTATAGAGTCACACCATATGTACTGTCATACATGAACCTAGGGCAATGATGTCCATCTCATTCCACCATCTTTCTTGCCCCCATGCTCTTCCTCTCCCAACCCTCCCCTTCGACCAAAGCTCCCCATTCTTCCCATGCCCCTTCCCCCATTATGGATCAGCATCCACTTACCAGATAAAACATTAAGCCTTTGGTCTTTTGGAACTGGCTTTCTTTGCTTAGCATGATATACTCCAATTCCATCCATTAACCAGCACATACCATAATTTTATTCTCTTTTATTGCTGAGTAATATTGCATTATGTTTATATACCACAGTTGCTTCATCCATTCATCTATTGAAGGGCCTCTAGGTTAGTTCCACAGTTTAGCTATTGTGAATTGAGCTGCTATGAACATTGAAGTGGCTGCAACACTGTAGTATGCTATTTTTAAGTCTTTTGGATATAGACTGAGGAGTGGGAGAGCTGGGTCAAATGGTGGTTTAACTTTCATGTTTTCTAAAGAATCTCCATACTGCTTTCTAGATTGATTGCACCAATTTGCAGTCCCACCAGCAATGTATGAAGTCTTTTGAATATAGACCAAGGAGTGGGAGAGCTGGTTCAAATGGTGTTTTCCTTCCATGTTTTCTAAAGAATCCCCATACTGCTTTCTAGATTGGTTGCACCAATTTGCAGTCCCACCAACAATGTATGAGCATGCCCTTTCCCCTCAACCTCACTGACACTCATTGTTTGTATTCTTGATAACTGCCATTCTGACTGGAGTGAGATGAAATCATAGAGTAGTTTTGATTTGCAATTTTCTAATTGCTAGAGATGTTGAACATTTTTTCATACATCTGTTGATTGATTGTATATCTTCTTCTGAGAATTTTCTGTTCAGCTCTTTAGGCCATTTATAGATTTTTTTTTTTTTTTGGTGTTAAGTTTTTTGAGTTCTTTATATATTCTGGAGATTAGTGCTGTATATGATATACATGTGGCAAAAATTTTTTCCCAGAATGCAGGCTCTCTGTTCATTTCATTGATTGTTTCTTTTGCTGAGAAGAGTTTTAGTTTGAATCCATCCCATTTATTGATTCTTGATTTTATTTCTTGCACTTTAGGAGTCTTGTTAAGGAAATTGGGGCTTAATCCAACGTGATGAAAGTTTGGGTCTACCTTTTCTTCTATTAGGCGCAGGGTCTCTCATCTAATTCCTAGGCCCTTGATCCACTTTGAGGTGAGTTTTGCGCATGGTGAGAGATAGGGATTTAGTTTCATTTTGTTGCATATGGATTTCCAGTGTTCCCAGCACCATTTGTTGAAGAGGCTATCTTTTCTCCAATGTATGTTTTTGACACCTTTGTCTAATATAAGATGACTGCATATATGTGAATTTGTGTGTCTTCTATTCTTTGCCATTGGTCTACATGTCTATTTGGCTGCCAGTAGTATGCCATTTTTGTTACTATAGCTTTGTAGTACAGTTTAGGGTCTGGTATTGTTTTGCCTCCTGCTTCACTCTTCTTACTGAGAATTGCTTTGGATATTCTGGGTCTCTTATTTTTCCAAATGAATTTCATAATTGTCCTTTCTATTTCTATAAGAAGTGATATTGGGATTTTAATTGGAATTGCATTGAATCTGTATAATGCTTTGGGTAGTATGCAGCACCCTTTCATGTTCAAAACACTAGAAAAACTAGGGATAGTAGAAACAATCCTCAACATTGTAAAAGCTATCTATGCTAAACCCAAGGCCAACATCATCCTAAATGGAGAAAGATTGGATGCATTCCCTCTAAAAATGGGAATGAGACAGGATGCTATTCAACATAGTCCTTGAAACACCAGCCAGAGCAATTAGACAGATGAAAGAAATTAAAGGGATAGAAATAGGAAAAAAAAATAACTCAAACTATCATTATTTGCTGATGACATGATTCTATACCTAAAGGATTAAAAAATACCACCCGAAAATTTCTAGAATTAATAAATGAATTCATCAAAGTAGCAGGATATGAAATCAACACCCATAAATGAAATGCATTTCTATACATCAATGATGAATCCTTTGAAAGAAAAATTGGGAAAACTACCCCATTCACAATAGCCTTAAAAAAATAAAATGCTTGGGAATCAATTTAACACAAGAGGTAAAAGATCTCTACAATGAAAACAACAGGACATTAAATAAAGAAATTGAAAAGGATGTTTGGTTTTAAATGCACTATTTCAAAATTTTCAGAGGAGTATATTTCATGTTCTTAAACATCATATATACCTTTATCAAACACATAAATAAAAACAATAATTAAATACATAAACACATATAATAATTATTAACTAGTTAAGTTCAGCATATCTGATAATAATAAAAAGGGCAGGTATTGTTTTTTTTTTAATTATTTTATTTAAATGCATTTCAAGTCATAGTACATATACAGAGCTCAGTTTTTCCAATTCTCTGGTTTCAAATCAGATAGAGTCACATTATTTGTGTCTTCATACCTGCACCAGGGGCAATAATGACCCTCTCAATCAACCATCATTACTATACGCATTACCCTTTCTTTCCTCCCACCTCCCCCC